>PVKY010014986.1:0-10354 GCA_004027775.1 Bradypus variegatus | reverse complement strand
GTCTGTGCTGGGGTCCAAGTTCTTTTTGTGAGGGCCAAGCTGTCATTCGGGCTTGAGTGGGGAACAAAGAGGGTCAGGAGGAAGAGCTACACTAACACTCAGGCCTGAACTCAGAATTGAGGATGCCCCAACAGGTAGACCCAGCACACAGGTGAGCACAGAATCACTGATTTTTAGAATCGGAAGGGAGCTAGTCTGTGCTCCTAATTTACATATGGAACAAAGTTCCAGTTCTCAGTGATTAGAGAGGCTTAAGTGCAGGGAAATAAGTTTGCATGACCTTTTATGTTAAGTGTGAGAGGAAGGTAAGGGTTTCTTATTAAAGATTCAGTAACCCTGGAAGTCCTGAGGCTCCGAAGCCCTAGAAAGCCAAAGTTGTTAAAAGACTTAATTCAGGCCAAGACTGTGTGGCTATAGAAAGATTTTTGCAACTTCTTGCACCAAGGGAAGTTTGGGACAGTATACTTGCAACCATAAAGCTAAATGAGTAATGACAGATACTCTAGAAAAGTTCTTACAGAATCCCCGAAATTACTTAGTTGTTGGTAGGGACAACTGGGTCTCTCTTTAGTGCCAGTTTGCATTGCTTGGTAGTTGCTGCTGGAGGGAGGCTCTTGAGGTCTCCTCTGACCCCACAAGACAAAGTACAATGACTGATTAATCATGTCAGCATGAGGGGGATGATGGTGGGGGCCACACACAGGCCCCATACTGGACCTTCTTGTTTGACGCCTCTACCTAGAGATAGGCAGACAGACTAAAGGCAGTGATATTAAAAGAGAAAAGTTGTTTTTATGCCTGCTCTTTGGGCCAGAGAGAAATAGTTGTTGGACTCTATAAAATGATGGTGACTTCCTCAATCATCCTACCTGAAAGGTGAGCTGGGCAAGGTAGGTCAGCTTATCACACTCAAAGAGCCCGCGGGTGGTGTACTGGTACACAGAGAAAGTGATGCTGTCTATGAGGTGGTTCACACGCTCCTTGAGGCTCTCGTCCGGAGCGGCCCTTTCCACAGCCTTCTGGAACACAATGCTGAAGGCCTGTGGTGCAGAGAAGACAGGATGCTGGTAATTTACACAGCTCTCTTTGGATAGAGTTAGTGGCCTTACCTGTGAAGGACATTATAATTTGCCAGTCCACAGAAATGTTTTCCCAGCATACCCTGCTGAGAAGGAACCACAGCAACAAGAAAACATCCTTTAGCTCTTTCCTTAGTTTGCTCATATGAATTATTACGGTGCCACAAAGTGGGCAAAAACTATGTGATACACAAACAAGAGCCTACAGCTTTAATAATGAAAAATAAATGTCCAGTAGCCAAATCAATTGAATTAAAGCCAATAATTTTTTTTTGGATAACTACCTGATCACAAAGTAAATGTGGCTAATATTAAACATCTGGGGTCAATGATTATATCCACTGCCTTATAAAATCTTTGGGGTAGAAACAAATGTCTTATACAACCATGTGTCCCAAACAGGGCCCTGCATGTTTTGAACATTCAGAATATTTTTAATTAATGATTTTCCTTTTGATAATGATTAGACTCTCATGTGTTTTTTGTTTTTCTTCCTATTAGCTCTGTGGTTGTCTGATGAGTCCCCTTGAGTGTAGTTTTTTTCTTATGGACCCTTCCTTCAATGGAGGGCATGTTCCCTGCTTTGATCACATATCCTAAACTACACATTACAGATATAATAGGAAATAAGAATCATATGCATCAATTTTTTATTGTTTTAAACTTAGATATTGACTATAAAAATAAATCTCCATTCTAAAAATGGTACATCTTAAATGCGATACAAATAGAATGAATCAGTAAAGCAAATAAAAACCAAGATACAAGTTGGATCTTTTCAGTTCTTAGCTATTCGGATTTCCTGACTTTTCTGTTTTTCCCTTTGCGGCTTCAAAGAAACAAAAAATCTTGTGTTTCTAATGCCAAGTATTGGGCCCTCAATGGAGAGCATGTAAAATTCGAGCCGCAGTATTTCCTCATTTAATGGTGAACATATGTGCAATCCTCTCTCCATTCTGTAGTTCAATGGTTTCTCCATCAGCAAAGCTCCCACAGCCTTTCTTCTTCTTCATTTAGTTTTGATCATCCTAATAAAACTTTATGACCACATTCAAGCCCACCCAGTGCGATGCTTAACCTCACTCGGTAGGTTTTAGATTGGAATAATGGCTACTTAGAGACTGATAATGTCCCCCAGTACCATGACAACTTGGAAAGTTCCATCCACCTACCAGGGTGTGGTAGGGACCCAATGGAGAAGCTTCCCCAGGTGGTTACTGTGGCTTCTTTCCAAAACTATTTTTACCAAAATGACAGGGGTCACTAAAGAATCTCTAGCTACGAAGTTTAAACACAGTGATTCATAATTCAGGAAAAGATTTTGAGAAAATAAAAAACCTAGGCACAGTATTTTCTTTATACTAAAAGAATTTTGGCTCTCTTTTACCTTTTCCATCTAAAAAAAACCTTCCTTTTCCCCTGACTTTGGGTGTCTGAAAAGCATGGGTGCTGGGCACGATCCCAGCTCTGCTGCGGCCTCCTGATCTCAGGTCTCCCCTTTGTCTTCATGATGCCTCTCACTCCCCTCATAGGTACCTGTGAATTTTGTAGTTTTTAGAGTCCTTATGCATTACCTTCCATCTTAGACATTTTTAATATTTCCACTTATGCTACATTATGAGCACACTGAAGGTGGAGACCAGGTCTTACTCAGTTTCTCATCTTCCCCAGAATCCAGTCCAGCTCTTCACAGATAACAGACATTGAAAAAAACATTAGTTAAATGAATGCCTGTGTCCTGGCAAAGTCTGAGAGATGCTGTAGCCCGAGGGTCTCAAACACCAGTGCCTTCAGGGACCAGGTGTGTGGTAACAACTATAGGGGGTGCAGGGACTGTGGCACACAGGGACGCTTGCCCATCTCAGCACCAGTGAATTCACACCATGCAGAACGCAAGCTAGGGGCTGCTAAATCTTCCAGACATTCAGGAGAAGCCAAGAATTGGGATTTTATGTGAAATCTCCTGATTTTTAAATGTTGGTGTCCTGGTTTGCTAATGCTGCCACGATGCAAAATACCAGAAATGGGTTGGCTTTTATAAAGGGGATTTGTTAAGTCACAAATTTGCAGTTCTAAGGCCATAAAAGCGCCCAAACTAAGGCATCAACAAAAGGATACCTTCACTAAAGAAACAGCCGATGGCATCTGGAGCATCTCTGTTAGCTGGGGAGGCACGTGGCTGGCGTCTGCTGATCCCCGGTTGTGTTCCAGCTCCTTTCATGCTCCTATGCGTCCTTAATTCTTTCTCCCAGGACGTTTCCCTCTAAGCCCTTGGGGGTCCTGTTTTAGAATATTCTGGGGCCAACTCCGGGCTTCATCTTGTAACTAAACATCCTTCTGTCTGCATCTCTAAGCATCGGTGGCATCTGGGCCTGTGATGGCTCTTTTTAAAGGACTCCAGTAAACTAATCATGACCCACCCTGAATGGGTGGGGCCAAATCTCCATGGAAACATCCAATCAAGAGGTCACACACTAATCAAAAGGATTAATCAATCTACTCCCACAACACTGCATTAAAGAATATGGCTTTTTCTGGGGGACATAATATAACCAAAGTGGCATAGTTGGTAAACAATGAAAATATTGGAAAATATTTCTTTACGGGCCAAAAAAGGGAAAAAAAAGCAAATCTATGGGCCCTTGGGTCTCCAGGTTGGGACCAGTGCCCTGTGTTTCCTTTGCTTCTATCTGATCTCTGAGGGAAATGTTACTCCTCTCCTGCCCAGTTCCGCAACAGAGGAAGCTGGGCCCGCCATCAGCCATCCTCTCATCCAGGGCTCTCTGGCACTTGCAATGGTGTCCGTCTCTTTAACCCTCTCCTGGTCTTTGGCTGAGTTTTGATGAAGGGCTACCCTGCCATCAATTGTTTAAGATACATCTTAACCTTACTATGAACTTCCAAGCTCATCCAAAACCTGGTTCTTGGGGAGTTTTTGCTTGTGTGAAAACAAATACACACCCTTTAACCTAATCCTGCTCAAAACCCGTTTTACACCTGGGAGGTGTGTTTCCTGCCTGTAAGGGGGAATTGGCCTCTCGGGGGCTGTGTCCTGGGAGCACCTTTCCTTTCCCCTCCGGTACCAGGAACTGTAAACTCTGGCCTCATCCAAGAGCAGTTCCACCAAGAGCAGGAAAATCCCAGGGGCCAGGGGTCTGTCTTCAGATCACAGAGGGCTTCTAAGCACACTACAGTTTTAGTATTTTTTGAGAAAAACTCACTTCAGCTTCTTGTCATTATCTGCTATCAAAGATCAAGTAGGCCAATGAATAGTTGCCCTTGGAAAGTCTTAATAACAGCCTGGGGGCCCCCAGATCGCTCGCTCTCTCTGTTTTTAAAATAGAGCTTCCAAGACAAAACAAGCCTGTTTCAAGACATTATTGCTACAAAACAACTTACAACGTATTTTTTTGAACTCATATTTTCACAGCTTCATCTGCCTTCTTGTTTTTAGGAGACTCTGTGTTATGCTTCTGGTAGGTCTAAGATCAATTTCAACTACTCTTGGAACTGGGGAAGGTGATCCTGGAGTCATTAGGCTTATTGTGCCAACTTTACAACATTTTAAAACACGTAATAAGTCTTTCATTTGCTGTTTTCTCAAGTACAACTATTTTATTTTTTAAAATAAAATTTTGTTTCCTTTTAATTACTACAAAAGTAATAATCCTCAATGCAGAAAACATGGGAAATGCTGTCATATCAATTTCCTTGATTCTAAGGTTGTTATATGCTATTCTGATGTTAATATAAAGCCAAGTATTTTGAGAAAGCATAAAACATTGCAAACACAATTCAACCAACTGGCAGAGACCGTGCTGAGTTAAGGGAGGGGGATTGGGAAAAGGCAAAATGCCACCTCCAATTAAATGAGCCCCTGGCCTCGCAGGCCCTCCCCACACCTTCCCCACATCTTGGCATCCTCACAGCAGTTAAGCTGGAAACACTTTAGAGAACCAAGGAGTGTGTGCGTGCACGTGTGATCTCCGTGTATCTGCGTGTGTCTGTGATCTAGCTCTGTTCTTCTTCCTCTCTGTGTGTGTGTGTGTGTGTGTATGTTTGTGTGTGTGTGTTCTCTCTGTGTGCTGGGTCAAAACACAGAAGTGCAGAAATGCTCCACCATTCCCTAAGACCTTCATCTGTGGTCTATTGGTGAATGCCCTGAGGGACAAAGATGTACTTTCAGAGATGTACTTAAAATTTTATAGGCATTTCTTTTTCCATGAGTAAAATAAGTTTAGTCAGCACTTAGAATTTGCTAACATCTTTGGTTTTAGAGTAGTTAAAAAATCATGAAGCAGTAGCTTTGGGGATATTAGGCTGACAGAAGTAATTTAAAGTTGGTCTATTATTATTGTCTGCTTTTATCTTTAATTGACACAAATGACAGGTATATCTGACCACCTCTAATATAACTTAAGGCCTTTGTAGGGAATGGGCTCACTTATTCTTTATGTTTGGTATCCACTTCCACACGTTCAATAAGCACGGTACCGCAGTACTTACTGAATGACTGAGGCCGCGACTTGCTATGGAAGCCCATTTTGTTCCAGCTAAAGCACCAGTGAGTCATGTCAGACCCAAATCAAAGAGATGGGGACTGTGATAAAGGTTTGAAAGCAAAGTGACTGCTGTCCTGGCTTTGATCTCACAGATATGCCATAGCTGGTGAAAGACATGGGTGGCCTCTCCTGGAGGGCTGGGAATTGCATTGGCTCCATTACACTGCTTAATCATGATTCCGTGAAAAACACCAAGTGTAAGTCACCTTGAGAGAAAACTGGTACATCGGGTGGATTTTGCTGAGGTCGTTCATGATGAAGTAGAGCAGTGAGGCTCGGGCGGCCGCTGGCCGGTAGTGCTCTCGGGCCTCGTTGATTTTCACTTCAGTCACCTTGGCCTCCTGGACCTGTTAGAAAAAACAAAAGTGATCCATTGCTCCAACCAGCCAGGGCTTCTTGGGAATCAAGAAGCCTTGGCCTCTCTGTGTCAGTACATGTGTCCTGTGTGGTGGGGAGGACTGGGATGCAGTTGTTAGATGGAGCATTGGAAAGCTCCTGTGATGTTCCATCCATCAAGCTTAATTGAGCAAGGGGATCAATGCTTCCGATATTTCACAAGATTGAGGGGTCAGCTTTTCCAGTTGGGAGGTGTATGCCACAGAAACCACCAAGCTCCATTTCCAACAAGAAATATTTCATGGAAATGCAGAAAATATGTATCACTTGAACATAAACAAGAATTACAAGCAGGAGAAATTCAGGAAAATAAGCATAATCTCTTTTTTATTTTTCTTTACTTCTATGAAAGGGCTAAATACATATTTTTTTTAAAACATAAATTCATAAAGAAGATCTCTTTCAATGGAATGTTTAAGTTTTAGTGAATTTCTTATCAGAGTAAAAACCTCAATATGCCCTGCCTGATACTCTGGAATAGAGTAAAACGACTAATATTTCATGGAAGTCCCACAGGTACAGAAAACAGTGATCTCTACTGAAGATGAGCTTACAATACACAATTATAGGAGGGAGTGTTTCACCAAAAGAGAGAGAAGACCCCAAGACAGTAGGATTAGCATTCCAAGAATTGGAGATGATGAAACAATCTAAAAGACACCAGCAACTAAGTATGTTTAAAAGCAGTATAGAGAAAATAAAGCAAAAAAAAAAAAACAAGACATTACAAAAAAAGAACAGACATATTTGAAAAAACTAAATAGAACTTATAGAACTAAACATAAACATTAAAATGAAAAAACTCAGTGCCCAGGTTGAATAATTTTTTAGAGCTGAAATGAGAATAAGCAAACAAGAAGATAGATCTGGGAAAATTATTATAAAAGCTAAGACAGAAATAAGATGGAAAATCTGTAAAAGAGGTTATGAGGCTTGGCAGAGAGAATGAGATTCAAAATGTACCCAACAGAAGTACGTAGAGAATGGAGAGAATGAGGAAGAAACAATGTTTGAAGCTACAACAGTTAAGAATTTCCAAAGCTGATGAAAAGTCCTTACTTTGAAGAAGCACATCATTCTTGATTTGAGTACAATAAATAAGATAAATCCTCACTATATAGGGAAATTTCCAAACATTAAAGATGAAGAAAAAAATACTAAAAGTAACCGGAAAGAATAGATAAAGTACCAGAAAAGAAATAAAATTCAGATTTAAAGCAGATGTCTCCACAGCAACAACCTATTCAAAGGACAATGAAATAATATCTTCCAAGAGGGAAAAATAAGTCAATGTAGAATCCTATTCCCATTCAAGAGTCAAGGTGAAACAAAGACATCTGTAGTCAAAGTCAAAGGAAACTTACTTTTCATAGTCCGTTGAAGGAAGAATTATTTGAGGGTGTGCTTCAATTAGAAGAAAATTAAATCCCAAAGGAGAAACGAGATGCAAGAATTTTAAAAACATGTGAGTAATTTCAATAATAATGACTGCCCTAAAAAATGACCAGTTTGGGAGTAGTTGTTAAAAATAAGATTGAACTAAAATATTCTAAAACAATGACAGAAGATGGAAGAGTTCATCAGAGTTAAAGTATACTAAGGTCTTTACATTATTCTGGAAAAGGTTAGAAGTATTTCTTAATTTTAGACTTTGTTAAAATGAATATATATTTACCTATATCTATACATATGGTTAAACACATATAAATATAAAACATATATTATATTTCATATACAAACAGAGCAATTAAAGTTAATCATTAAAATAAATAAAGAGTTGAAATAAATACAAATAGAATAAATAAAATAAAATAGAGTGAATAACTTCAAAATCAGCACAGGGTTAAAGAAGGGGTAAAGAAAACTGGATAAGTTAAAGAGAAATCACAAAAGGAGAAAAAAGTAAACAAAAATCATGCTTAATAGAAATCACAAAATAAGATAATAGAAATTCAACTGTATCAGTAATTCGAAAAATGTGCTTTGGTTTCATTCAGTAGTTAAAAGAAAAGATATTCTCAGAAGGGAGTGGGGGGGAATAAAAATCACACAATTTCTCAGATTGGTGTTATTACAAATTCAGTCTTCTACTTCACCTCGGTCATCAGTTCTGTCTAGTAATCCTCTGTGTACCCCTACTCATTTCTATTCCCCTTCTCACAACAACTATTGTAGAATTTCTCCACTCTCCCCACATCTCTACCTTCCCACTGTCCCCTCACTCTCAGCAGATAACCTTTCACAGATTACAAAGACAACATCCAGAAGGAATTCCCTGAATTTCTGCTACCCTTCATTCTCTTCATTTTCTTCTCCCCTTCCCCAGTTGCCCCACAAGAACCCAAGGACCATTTCCAGACTCATACTTGCTTCCTTTTCCCCTATTCCATGGAAAAATAACTCTCCATCTCTCTACAGATAAGCTTTTCTATCTGTGATCTGAATCGTATTTCCCCAGGTTTATGTATATTACCCTATTAAATCATTCTGTCTTATTCCTGTACTTTAAACTCTATTCTTTTTTTTCAATTCAGTTTTATTGAGATATATTCACATACCACACACTCATCCATGGTGTACAGTCAGCTGTTCACAGTACCATCATATAGTTGTGCATTCATTACCCCAATCTATTTTTTTTTTTTAGGATTTAATAAAGGAATTTTATTTTGAAAATATTACAGCCAGGTGAATGAATGAATGAATGAATGAATACACACACACAAATACAGAACAGTGCATGTTTCATGATCCCTTTCTTTCATGGAAAATTGTTTCTTAAGATACACATTTGTACAAGTAGAAACATAAAAACTTTATGGAAGGAATCAAAAGAAAGTGTTACCAATTACCAGAGAAGAACCAGAGAGATTGTGGGGGCATGAAGAAGATGATAGAGGTTTCTTTCTAGTTTCTAGGTTATCTTTCTAGTTTATGCATTTCTACAGTGATGAATTTTAGCATCATGCACTTATATTACTTTTATTTATCTCTTTTTGTCTGCAGGGGTCATCTTGGCAGTAAAGATGAAGAATTACATTTTGTTTTCATTGTTAATTATCTGTATTTAAGAAAAAACCTTATAAATGATATATTGAAAATTTCATTAAGAAAGCAGCAATCTATTTTGGGCAAGTTAATATAGAAAGGTTAATATAAATCATGTTAAAAATACTCATTAGGTACTATCATGTGCCAGACACTGTCCCAGGAGCTGTTAAAGGATTTTTAATGAAGATCCTTGTAAAAATGTACATATAACTTAAGTATGGTCATGAGGTAAAGAATCAGTAGCTCAAAGAAGTAGCTTGCCAAAGTCACACAGTAAGAGTAAAGTGATGAATAAACCCAAGAAGTTTTATACCAGGATATCACTTTAACCTACTCAGTACAGCGCTTTTGTCCGTGTGCCTTTCAAGAACAAAATGTCTTCCCGTTTTAACAATGAGAAAACTAAGGCTCACAGAGGAAATGGCTTGTCACAAAAAAAGCAGTTATTAAGAGACAGAATTAATTCTCTAGGGAATAATGGGGAATAAATATCTCCTCATATTCCAGAATTATAGTGAAGGAAACATGACACATCCAGTAAGGATCTACAAAATATAAGAGATTATGTTGATGTGCATGTCCACAGTTTAGGTGTTACATCTGCACTCTATTCTTAAGATATTAAGAAACAAAACAAAACTTATAAACTAGATGGTCTCTGATCTTTTTAACCCAACCTAAAATAAATGTTTACAACTCTGTTTTGCACTATCATCAAAAACTTCTCTAGGCACAAGAAAAACATGTGACATTTACAGATATTATTTCACTTCATTTTAACTGAACTTCTTTTGTTAACAGTTTTTAAAATCTGTTATGTACTACTGCATAAATTTTTATTATCAAGACTTAAAGTACCTTGGTTTTTTCAGTCCAGAGTAAAAACACTAACAACTGTCTACCTATCTAAGACATTTAGAAAATGAGGTAGGGATGACTTGGAAGTGGGTGGATAAAAAATGCTGTTTAATATGTTCTACACTCAGTACAAGGGTATTTGGTGGAAGCTCAGCCATATGAATTCTTTTCACAGATTTCGTTAAATATACATTACAGGTAATCATTATTAATTTCTTAGCCAGAACCCCATAAATGTGTTTTAAAATTATTAAAAATTTAAAGATTAGTATAATGAACCCTTAAGTACCATCACCCAGTTTAAATGATTTCCAATTAATAGCTAATCTTATTTCATTTCTGCCCCACCCATTTCTCCACTCACACATACCCTTGTTAATGTGGTAAATTAGAATTTAAATCTGATTG
>PVKY010014985.1:0-10350 GCA_004027775.1 Bradypus variegatus | reverse complement strand
AGTTAATGCACACTGACTGCAAAAATGAATGATACTCCCAGAATAGGAACAGGCCACATAAATATGCAAACCCCAACTGGTACTTGGCTGAGTCAAAAAAGAAGGGCAAGCCTTTCTGGGGGTGCTAACTTATAAGCCACCAGTACACTAAGCCAAGCTGTGGGAAATACTACCTAATGGGGATTCTTGCACTAGCAAATCTCAGAACCAAGTGGAGCCACTGCCCACGACTGTGGCCCGTGTATGGACATCCAGTGCTAGGAAGCATCTCTTAAGTTGGCATGAGGGGCAGCAAAGAGACAGCATGGTGGCTAATGCTTCATGGCTAGATGTCCCCAAGGGATAAAGAAGCAAGGGGTGGGAAGAAAGCCTTCAGATTCAACCTGTGAGGCAGGAGTTGTTCTCCTCCAGCTCACAACCACAGTCCTACACCCAAGGTCACCCTCCAGCAGGGACAGCTTTGCAAAGCATTCAGGCTTGTCCCTCATCCCATCCCAAGCCTCCTCCCCGATATTCAAACCCTCCTGACCCAAGAACCACCTCTGAAAATGTAGGGCATGGCCAGATCAATCTCATTACTTAATGAGTTAGGTTATTGTTTATTCCTTTGAACTTATCGTTATCATCAGGTATATCTCATAAACACTGGATTAGTTAACACATTCAAATCAAAATTAAAACTTCAATTAAACTGAGCATTCACCACTACAATTTGGGGTCTTAAAAAAGAAAAAAAAATTGGAAAAAAAAGAGAGAAAGAAAGAGAAAGCACTGTCTCTAAGAAGGGCCTCCTACAGGGCAAACTTCTAATTAAACAAATTGTCAATTTCAGCACAATGAAAACTGATTTAAGAGTACAAATTTAGTATTCTAGTCACTCAAAATAAGACCTCACATTGTCGATCTCATACAGACTGGTTTCATCTGATCGGGAAATGAACAGGAGAGGAGGAAGAAAACGGGAGAAAGGAGGAAAAGCTGAGAAGGAAAACAAGTTAGAACGTTTTATTCCTTTCACAAATAACATCTCTGTGGAATTCAGTGTGGTCTGTTCTCAAGCATCGGAGAAACTCCTTTCTTGCCTCCTCCTTCACCCCACCCCTTCCAGATGAGAAAAAAAAATTAATCATGTATGATGACAAAGTTGGCTCAGCACTCACTGTACATACTGTACCCACAAGCCTGGCGCGCAGCCAGGCCTGGCTCAGAGCCAGGGCTGCAATAACAAACACAGGCAATGCCTGCCAAAAGGGGGGTGGGGAGCAAGCGCCCGAGCCAGCGAGGAAGCGAGTGTTGTTCAGCTCCACTGAGCAGAAGAAAACAGTAGGAATGTGCCCGTGCAAGGGCAGCGACTACATTTAGGGGAACCCAGGGGTACGCACTATCGCTACCCAGTCCCCAGACTCACTTGTCCAAGGTTGTCTTCTCAAAAAAAATAGTCCCAGGATACTTGGAGCAACTATTGTTCTTTTAGGCTCTACACTGCTGCTCCAAAGCTTGGTTAACTTCTGTAAGATGGGCCTGAGTGACAGACCATTGCAGTCAGCAACTGGCATGGAGCCTTCCTTCCATCAAAACAGAGTAGCAAGAAAATACCAAAGGTCTCCTCTAAAACATCACATACTTCTGTTATCATGCATCAGGGGGAGGAATCGAAATAAATAAAATGGGACTTCTGCTACAGAAATCTGAGCACCACCAGCCCAGTCCTCCAACCCCATCTCCCGGACAAGGCTGGTTGTTTCCAGATGCTGCCCGAGCCTTCACTGTTTAACAGGGGGTGAAACAATTCAGGACATGTTCTCACTTCACTAAGCCCTTTTTGCTGTTTTATTTTCATGACATCACAGCACAGGGGTGAGAGAGATGCTGGGCAATTCAAAGAAAAAATAGAAAATTGAAAAAGCAGACTCTAAGTAGACTATGAGCTGTCTGCAGGGGTGAATTAAAACACTATTATGACTCATCACTTCCCCCATTACCAAATCCTGCTTTACAAGGGCACCGGCAAGTGAATTTTAGAGGAACAAATCATTTGGCACAAGCAGCCTTCAGTATCCAATATGTAAGGAGTGGAATAGAAAAACAGAAATTGGACCCACACTCAAAGTCACTGGGGCATCCAAATGAGACCGTGGCCTTCAAGTGGCATCTCAGTCAGGACCAGAGTGCACGTCCCCAGGGAACCACAGGCTCCACAATTCGGGATAGGGTGCAAAGTTGTGATCTTGTCTAAACTGAGGACGCCAGGCCCACTCAAAGGCATATAAACAACCCCTCTCCTCTCTACAGCCCCGTCAACACTGTTGAAGAAGGACACCGTGGAGACAGCAGTCAGTTGTGCTGCCTGGAAGAGGGGTGCAAAACGGGCCAGCAGGCTCCTGCTATCTCTCAGGGAACCCCTCAGATAGAGTCTAAACAGTTTCTATTGCAGGAGACTCCAGGCAAGAGAAGCGGATAGGCCTCCCAGGCTTGCACTCATTCATTCAACAAACATTTGCTGACTCCAGTAATGTGCCAGGCAATGTGCTCAACCTCATAGGGAGAGGTCCTGTCCCCCAGTTGCTTATGGTCTACTAGGAGGGCAGAGGGAAAGGGAAATTGCATTGTCTGACAGCCTGTCATGTGTCAGACATAGTGCTAAGCATCTGATGTGAGCTTCACAACTTCTCTAAGGTAGCTTACATTCGCATTTTACCGATGAGGAAACTGAGGCTCAGTGCGGTTACATTTCTTGCCCCAGGTTGCATCATCGGAGGTGGGTGTGCAAACTCCTTCCACCTTATCATCCTGCCTCCCAAGTAGGAGAGAGAAGGCAAGTCTATAAAGAACCATAACACTAGAGGAAAGATTGTGCCCAGAGATAACTTCAGAGAAAGAATTATGGACACCTAAAAGAAGGCACAATTACTTCCAAATGGAGGATGACACCATGGAAGAAACCTTGGAAGAACTGGATATGGGAAGACTGGAAGGGCCTTGCCAGGCAGAGGCAATGGGAAGGGCAAGGCCACAGAGCTCCGAAAGCAAGGAGCACATGGAGCAAATCAACAAGAAGCTCCTTCTGGCTACAGCACTGGATTCCAGGAAGGAGTAATGAAAGATGGTGCACATTGGGGCTGAGTTATAGAAAGTACAAGGAAGTTTTAAAACAGGCTGAAGTGTGTATTACCCCACCTAAGTGCCCAACCCCACAGTGAGAGACCACACAGGATCTGAAGTGGGGAGCTAAAGAAACAGAAGACCTAAGCTCTGCTCTTAGGGAGAGGCTGGCCTGGTTGGCAGACAGCTCATGAACCCACCGCCGAACCCTCAACAAAGTACAAAGCTGAAGAAGAGCAAGAAGATACAAGGTGCCAGTTATTAAAACAGAACAAAATGAGTCCCTGAGTACCAAGCAGGTGCCAAACGCAGAAATGACAACTTGGGGCTCTGGGCCAGGATGAGACAGGTAGGTAGGACAGGGATGGCTCAGGGGAGCAAGGCGTGGGTGGGAAGGAGGAATGGAACACGTATAGACACAGGGACAAAGCGGTCATGCAGAGCCAGGCAGCCTCCTGCTGGGGCCAAATCCCTGGATCTGGAGGAGGGAAGAGTAGGAAGTGAGACAAAGGAGTTTGGGTCCAGGAGGGAGACCATATCCAACCCAGTGCAGACCCCACGGGTTCTCAGCAAGGCCGTGGCGAGCTGAAGCCTAAAAAGCTACCAAATGGCATTTACATGCCTGCACATGATGGGCTGGAGCATGAACAGACTGATAACAGACAGCCAGACAGGAAGCTTCTAGAGTAAGGTGTCGGGAACCCAGGGTGGCAGCTTCGGAAGTGGGGAAAAGGGAGGAAGGTGGAAGTAGAAGCCATGAACATTTACTAAACACTAACTGCATGCTAGGGACTGGGCTGTGGATGCCTTTATCATCTACTCTTTCATTATAACCCCCCCCCAATTAAACATAATAATAATCCCTGAGATGCAGAAACTGGGGTTTAGAAGATCAACCTGTCCAAGTTCACACAGTTAGCACATATCACAAACAGGATTTGAACCTGTATCTGTCTAAACCCAAAGTCTGGGCTCTCTTCATAGATGCTATACTGTCTGCAAGGGTAAGACGTTTGAGACAATATGGGGAAAGAGCCAACAGACGTTGGCAGTTGTCTGTATCAGGGGAAGACAAGACAAGTAAGACGACAAGCCCCCTCCTTTCACCAAAAAGAGACTCCAAGGTCAAAAGGCAAGGGAATTGGAGGGAAGAGAGCGTGGCCCTGGCAGGGAAGTGTTGAGGCCTCAGACAATACCCAGTCGTCCCCCTCCCACACCACCACCAAGCGCCCCCAGCGTGCTGGATGTCAGGTGCTTCCCCGTTTCCGTGCCTTGTGAGGAAGAGCAGCCTTGCCCACCTCCTCCAGCCAAAACACAAGCAAAAATACCAGCAGCCACACAGCCAACCCCACTAGAATTGGATAAAATTAACTTGCAAAAGACAGCACGCTATAACTAGCTTTGTGTTCCAACCTTTCTATATCTATTTAATTAAAGGCTCCGGTATAATGTGAACCCAATAGTCAGATTCATTAGACAGCGAGAACCTAATTCCACAACTGTTTTGCTAATGAAACTGCAGTCTACATCGGAAGGTAGATCACACAGGGCACTGTGTGCTGACAACACCCCAGGAAACCCAGGAGAGCATAAGGGTGGGCGCACCCAGACGCCCACACAGTCAGGACAGCCCCCTGGCTCCATAGGCCTGGGGGGAGCATCCCGTGCTGTCCAGCTGCTCCACGGGACAAGGCGGACCGAGGCCCCAGCCAGCACCAGGGGCATCCGTGGCACACCGGGGCCTGAGTGTCAGCCGGCAGGGGAGCAGGGGGTGGGTGCCTGTGTGTGGGTGGGCTGTTCAGGGCATCCTTGCCTACCTGAATGAGCCAGTAAGTGCATTCTCAGTCGCAAACTATCCAGGAACCGCTTGCCGCAGAGCTCACACCCGTACGTCTTCATCCCACTGTGCAGCTTCCTGTGGAGGGAAGGAAAACACAGGTTGCTGCTGCCATGGTGGACAGAAGGCAGGCCCACCCCCAACCTGGGGGCCCTGCAGCCATCCCTTAGGCAGGTGAACAGGAGGAAGGGAGACGGAGGGCATGGGTGCTGGAGATGGGCACGGCGCTGATGGCGACATCCCTGGATCCTCGACAGTCTAAGTCACCCCCTTTTGCCAAGGACTGCTGCCAAAGAAGCATCCCTTCCTGGTCCCGTACAAGGACTAGAGGAATGGGCACTTCCTACTGTTTCACCCACTGGCATATATGAGACCAAGAAAAAAACAATCAAATCCAATTTCAGAGGGAAGAAGGAGGAAGCACCCGGGACAGTCAGACAGACAATGCTCACTGTGCAACTAACATGGGCCACGAGGCCCGTGCTGACCCGGGTCACGGCCAGGCCCTGCCTGTGCTGCAGGTGTGCACGGGCCTGGCTCCTGCACTTGACTGTCAAGACCCAGGAAGGCTGAACCTATACCTTTTCTCATATCCCCAGCTCCTACTACAGTGACTGGCACATGGTAGGTTCTCAATAGGCCTATCAAGGAACTGTTATATTTAGGCACCCAGGGCAACTAGATGTTCCTAGAACTGCAGTGATTTCCCCAACATGCAGACCCTTCTCCACAGGCCAGCTATAGAAGTCTTGCTAGAGGTGGAGCCCTAACAGAAAGAAGGGCTTAAAGAAACAAGAGAGCATCGTTCTGCAAATATAAGATGGTAGTCCTCATTATTGACTTTCCAAAATACTTTCACATCCATTACTGCATTTTACTATCACCACAATTCTGAGAGGTCAGCTGGGCGTGGAGCATCATCCCCGGGAAGACAGAGGCCTCAGGAACAGCCGGTCACAGGGCTCAGCCTGCAACAGGGCTCAGCTCCTGACCCCCAATCCCAGCCTTTTCCACCAGAACCCCCTTCTGCTCAGTCAGAGCCAGCCAGAAGCACAGAACCAGAAGCAAAAAACGAGACAGGCTGGTAGGAAGCTGAGCACTGGGAAATGGGTCCATGCATGGCACCACCCAGGTGCTGAGCTGCCGGCTGGAGTATGGGCCATCTGGCCCAGAACACTGACTTCCCTCCCACCCACACTCCTGTTCTCAGACCCTTATGTGCCACTGCCGGAGCCAGCCTCCACCTCCGCCCCATCTCTGTGCCTTGCCCACAACTTCACCAGGGTCCTTGACACCAGGAACTGGGCAGGCAGGAGCAGCCAGAGGTAGGATCTGAGGGTGGTGGGGCAGGGAGGAGAGAATGTCAGGCCCTCTTAAAGCAAGCAGCTCCTTGTAATCAGAATGTCGACCTGGTAAGGCCACAGTCAAAGGCTGGGGAGCTGGTGCTGACATCATAAAACTGCGGGTGGGGAATGGGAGTAGCAGTGTACACTCAAGCCAGCAGGGCCCAGATCGTGAAAACCAAACCAAGCCACCCACTACCACTGCCTTCCAAATCCCATAATTAGAACTCAGCAGCATGCCAGTCATGTGGTGTCCCCAGGTGGGTCTCCTCAGCACCGGGACCTGTGGACCACTGTGGCTGGAAGACAGCATTACAGCACCCAGTAACCCTTCTGATAGTGGTGGCACACCGTTGTCTTCACAGAACTCTTTCTCAATCACATTGGTCTGCTCCCTTTCCCTCTATCCCCCTGCCAAAGGCAAATGATTTCTCAATCATAAACACGCACACACACACATGCTCACAAATGCACCCTCACCCAGGACACTGTTATCTTACTCCTGGCCATGGCTGGTCCATCCAGATTGAGAAATATTAACAGTACAGAACATTTTAATTGAACATTCCTAACCCTAAATAGATTTCACAGTGCTGGGCACTGGGACATGCACTAATAGCTTTTTCACCCCCTTTTGGCTTTAACCATTTTTAAGTGTACAATTCAGTGGCATTTAATACATTCACAAAGATACGTAATCATCACCTCTATTTCAAGAACTTTTTCATCATTCCGAACAGAAACTCTGTACCCATTAAGCAGTAACTCTCCAGTCCTCCCTAGCCCCTGGCCCCTGGGAACCTCTAATCCACTTTTTGTCTCTACAGACAGTTCACATAAGTGGAATAATATAATATTTGTCCTTTTGTGTCTGACTTATTTCACTTAGCTCAATGTTTTCAAGGTCAATCCATGTTGTAGCATGTATCAGGACTTTGTTCCTTTTTATGGCTCAATAATATTCCACTGTGTGGATCTACCACATCTTGTTTCTCTGTTCATCCAATGATGGACACTTGGGGTTACTGTGAACAGTGCTGCTATGACCATGTGTGTACATGTATTTGTTCGAGTCCCTGTTTTCAACTAATAGCTTTTTGGGCAAGGGATGCTTCAAATATGTTCCCAGGCACGTGAATGCGCACACAAGCCCACACAGGCACGGAAACCGAGTATTCGTGTCATTTGTCCAGACATGCCACATGTTGGCTTTTGTAAGAAATGTTTCACGGAGTGGCAAAGGCAAGTGGTTCTGAAGGTGAACCATTCACACACATGCATGGCCAGGGCTGGTGGATGGGGATGTATATATGGATTTCAGTTTTATTTCTTTTAGTCCTTTTCTTCATTAGTGATTTGTTAGTGTCCAGAGGAGCCCACCTGTAGGGGTGGCTGTCAGGAGCACCAGGAGGACAAACACCCATTTAGTATGTTTTCCAAATGGTCTCTGGCATGACCGGTCTTCAGATATTAGGAGTCACCACCAAACTAAGCTCATCCCTTGGGCTCCCATCTCTTCTTTCTGAAGAGTTCTGGATTAAATCCCTGTCTCTCATCCTGATGAATGCTTTCTGGTGTAACACTACTGCTCTTACTCTAGATACAAGTAGATTTGCTGGCAATTGGTTGTAGTGGTTTTTCTTGGCCAACTGGATTGACTTGGTGTGAAGGTGATGAGATCTTGTTTGTCCTTTTATTGCAAGGAGAGCAGAGTAGAGGACAGGATGCCGGCCGATCAGCCAGAAGACCTGGATCCTCACCCTGACTCCGACTTTAGCTTGTTTTTTGACCTTGGACAAATCATACTATCACAATCACTCTGCATTTTCTCTCTTGTAAGGTGATGCGGATGATATCCAAGGTTCTTGGTCCCTTACGGAACCACAATTTTATTATTCACAAGGCCTATCCGTATCCTTTGACCCAGCCTCCAAGGAGTTCCTCTAAGGGGAACTATTCTCTTTGAGCCTTATTCCACTTCTGCATTGCCCTGTGGATGAGCACACAGTCAGGCTGGGTTAACCCAGGGAAACATCTAGACCCAATCCCAGAAATTCATTAATTTTAAAACTTTCTAATCCAGACCATCTGAGGTTCCTCCTTTACTCATTTGCTCTCTGTGTTTCAGTGAAAGAAACTTCCAGAACTCATCACCAGCCATTCCTTAGGACCACCTTGTTTCCATGCATTTCCCAGCCTTCAGAGATACAGGTGCCCCATCCTGCCCAGTTCTCAGGGTAAAGACACTGCCCCGCAACTGACCCACTAACTCAGTGTCCCACACAGACCACAGAGGCAAGGGTGACATCTATGCGATTCCACACGTAGTAAAAGGATAAAGGTCTGGCCCCACTGGCAGAGACAGCTGGGCAAAGCACACGAGGTTCAGAAGAAGAAAAGGGAACAAGTTCATAGGTCTGGGAGCTCAGCAGAGCCTAGCGCCAGTTTACTCATTTCTTTAATTATTGTTCAGACACAGAAGGAAGAATGTGAAACATGGGGGCTGCTTCTAACTTGGGGCTTTTGATTTCTGATCCTCTGACCACCTACTTGACCAACTCAGGGCTTCTAAGGGGTACTCAGAGCAGACAAGGAGACAGGAGATCCTGTGAGTCAGTTCCAAATCAAGGTCTAAATGGCCCTCCACTCTCAAAGGCCTGCTGCCCACAGGGAACCAACACTCTCCAAGGTCTCTCCTTACCATGAGGACACAGCCGCCATGCAAACCTTCTGCTCCTCCATCAGCAGAACCTGACCAACCAGCACCGACATGCTGCCGGCCTCGCCACTTGGGCACAGCAGGAGGCAGGCCCCCTCACGGCCCTCTGCCAAGGTTCTTAGTCCAGAAAGTAACCCCACTCCTAAGACCCTTGCCGAGAGAACCTCACATGGACCTTGTCTACCTTTCCAAGAAGAAACGGAAGTGAGAGAGGGGAGAGCTCACACGCTTCAGCAATAGCCTTGCTCCTCTTCCTCAGACCCTTAAGTTCAAACACATACCATCAGCGTCCATTTACCTTTCATGCAAATGACCAGAGAAAGGTCAAATACTCAGAGGCATTCTGTGTTCTGATTTTGAGAGAAAGGAATGAGTGAAGTTATTAGGCTATTAGGGACTTACTCCCAAAAGCAACGTTCAGGGAGACTGTAGGGTGGTACCACATTCAGTCCAATCTCCCGTACTTTTCACACAATCCTTTTTGTAGGAAGGAAGATTCTGTACAGAGCCTGTTCTACGAGAGGTCTCTACCTTAAGCCAGGGTGGGTCATTCAGAGGGCATCTGGAACTCAGGGAATGTTCTTTCCTTCTAAGGGTGACACTGTATCTTCCCAAGGAGCATCTCTTACTGCCATCAACAGTGACATATTCCAGATGTCATTCTCCTTATATACTTTTTAGAATATGAGGACCAAGCCACTTACAAGTTCCTCTAGACTATAAGCTCCTTGAGAAAAGGAGTCAAGTCTCTATCTCTGCCTGTAAAGCCCCTAGCACAGATTCACATGGCCAGAGCAGTGAAGCAATCACCAACCATCCCACGACAAAGGGAGAGCTGACCACTAAAATCCAGCCCTGGAACTGTGTGGAATTCGAGGAGAGGCCTGGCATCCCAGGGGAGAAAAAGAAGGAACAGTTCTCATCCTGGCTGGGGAATGGGTCACTTCCATTTTTCTCAAAGCATAAGGGAAATTATCCTTTTACCCACTTATTTTTTTTTAATGTTGTGATTAGACAGTCATTTGACAAGTTGCGAATGCTTAGTTGGTATTACCACACATTATCCTTCTAGCAATAGAGTTTGTTGCTCCCTGACTAGTCAATATTAATAAACATTACCGAATGCTTTTACAACACAATATATTTTTTAATACAGCTCTTTATGTATGCCATAAAGTAAATATACCAATAAAAGCCAAGGATTTCAAACAACAGATTTAAAAGCCACAAAAGGGAGGAGGGTGCTCACAGGGCGCCAGTTAATGCCTTATGTGCTGCAGGTTTGGGGGCTTGCATGGCAGCAGGCTCTGCTGGAGGTCCGGAGCAGCTCAGCTACAAAAGATGGTGTT
>PVKY010014984.1:0-10357 GCA_004027775.1 Bradypus variegatus | reverse complement strand
GTTGCATACCTGGGATAAAACCCCTTGAGCTTAAATATTTAGTTTATTCTTTCATCATTTGTTTGTTGTTATTATTGTATGTATGGTAATGATCAGTTACTAAAACTAGGCAGAAGCATCCTGAAATACCCTGTGATAAATGTCTTAATGGAGCACTTATTCATTATGACCGATACAATTACTTTATCAAAGGCTCTCTTTGTAGGAGGCAGAATGGCTGGGCCATTTCACTAGAGACGAAGGGTATAAGATGATACAGCCCTCCTGCCTCCTGCCCTGCCAATGTTTTAAAACACTCAGCTTAGTTGTCTAGGGTGTTTATCTCAAAATCAGACTGCAAAGCACTGCACGTCTGCCTGAACTCATGGCTCCCACCACCTGGTTTGGATAAAACTGTGTTCTCCAGTCTGTTTGACGTGGACACTCGGTCCAGCTTCTGCCTACAGTGAAAACTCTTAATGTTTCCTGGCATGTGGTCTAAGGGTAGCGCTTCAGAAATCCGTAGAGGGGTTCCCCTATAGGGTACTTTTTAATGTGCTGGTTCTCATTTTCTTCCTGCAAAATGGAGACTTGGATTTACAGGATTTAAGAGGTACTCTTAGCAGAAAGTAAAACTGTCTTAAATCTCCCCATATTTGGCAATACAGATCTCTCTCTGCTTTTCCTTTCTCCTGTTTAGCAGATTTCCAGTTGCACTTCACAGATGGATTTCAGCTGGCCCTTTTCCCCTTTACATAAACTTGACAGTTGATTCTTTGGACTTTGTCTCAACCCTTCTTCCTTGACCTTCAACCACAAAACACACACACACAAAGGAGTGAGAGCAACTGCTAAGCCACACCAGAAACTCTTTAAGTGTAATTCTTTGCCAGGGTTGAGGGACACCTCTGTAAAAAGCTCACCATTTGATCTCTTTCAATGCCAGCACTTCTATTCTGCTGCCTTTAGATTTTCAGACATTTAGGTTGTTTGAAGGCAAGCTCCTTTATTTCTGTAAAGTTAGAAAATGGTAAGCATGCCTTGACTCTTTTTCTTTGCTTCGTTGTTGCCTAGTAATTTAGTTTCCTTTCCTTAAAAGAGAAAGAATAAGAGAGAGAGTGAGAGAGAGAAATGGGTTTCAACCCAGAAACTCAGTTCATTAAAAATAATAATAATAAAGTATACTGTAATGAGGAAGACTGCAGGGAGAGTCAGCCAGTGTCTATCAACTGGGAAATTTTTCAGGTGTATACTGCCCCGTAGCCGCTGAATAAGAAACTCATTCCAGCACGAGTTGCTTGGCCAAAAATTTGAGGAGTAGTGTGTGTATGTTTGGTTGGACCTCAGAATAGTTACACATATTTGACATCATTGAATAGCCTCCCCATCTTCCCCCACTTACTGACAATCAGCATCTATTTTGCATAATAAACACCCCCAAAAGCTACCATTCATTCTTCTTTTTTTAAAAAACCTCTTATTCCCTAGAATATTTCCATGTAGCATAACTTCTTGAAAACATTAGACGACAGGCACAGTGTTGTTTATTTTATCCCTGGGATTACATGTTTCTAGGAGTTTGGGTTGTATACAATGGGTATAAGAAAGCAGACCCATTGCTCAATAGGGCGATGAAAGTCATTTGCAATTTGACAGCGGAGGGACTCTATTCAAGTCCCTCCACTGTATTCAAGCCGTGAACAGTATTCAAGCCAACTTCCCAAGTAATTGCTTTTCCAAATATCTTCTCTTGGCACTGAGCAAACATTTTTAAATTGCCAGTTGTTCAATGGGTTGACAATAAATCCAACCAGGAATATATTTAATAGCTAACCATAATCTTGATGCAAAGGACTTTTGGCTCTCTGCTATTCCTATAAAACTAAACTTATTATTTTAATAATGTCCTTTCCTTTCCTACCATAGTAACAAAAGCAAGTGCCAAATAAAAGAAACTAATGGTATTACAGAAGGGTAGAGTTCTTTTATTTTAGAAATGAGGAAACTGAGGCTGAGAGAGAAGTGATTTGCCTAATGTCAAAATCAAGAGTGTTCATAGAGGGAGGGGTATCACATACATTTGATTGTTTGATCCCCAGATCCCCTTATGGAGTAACTTAGACTTTCATGCCATCTGAAGGTGGATCAGCACTCAAACCAATGGATACAGGTATCCGGACAGATCCAGTGCTGTCACAGGGGCCTTGGATAATGAAAGAGGCAACTGTATTAAATGTTCACAGTAAGAAGGGGAGAACCGAGCCAGAAAACCTGGCAGTAAACATAGGCAGTGGTGGAGAGGGAGTAGGAAGCAAGCCAGATAGGTCCCAACAAGGTCTCCTGAATCCCAGTCCATATATCCACCACCTCTTATCCCCTCAAAATATAGGGGGCTAGAAATTATAAAACGGTCAAAGAAGCCCTTGTATCAGTGAGTCTCAACCTTGGCCACAAATTAGAATCACCTGGCTGCCCCGGCTGCACCACACACCAATTACTCAGAACATGTTTTCAAACACCGAGATGGTTCGAATGTATATGCAAGGCTGAGGACCACAGCTCTACATAAGTCCTTTCGAAGACTAGTAAAGGAAAGTTAGATGGAGCTTATCTCTAAATTCCTGAGGTTGATGTCATGTTTTCCTCCTAAAATTCTTTAATGTTGCTGTTAAAAACAAGGCTTTGCTTGATCTTAAAGACAACTGTATAACTATATAGCTTACACGGTATGACTGTGTGATTGTGAAAACCTTGTGGCTCACACTCCCTTTATCTAGTGTATGAACAGATGAGTAGAAAAATGCGGACAAAAGTAAATGAATAATAGGGGGTGGATGAGGGGATGGGATGTTTTGGGGGTTCTTTTTTACTTTTATTTTTCTTCTTTTTTTTGAGTAATGAAAATGTTCAAAAATTGTGGTGATGAATGCTCAACTATATTATGATTCTGTGAACAACTGATGGTACACTTTGGGTGACTGTATGGTATGTGAATATATCTCAATAAAATGTAATTTAAAAAAGGCTTTGTCAAGAGTATGTCATGTGCAACTTGCTCTCAAATACTCAGAAAATAGATAGATAGAATGATATAGCAAAGGTGGCAAAATATTAAAACTGATGGAGCTGGGTATTTGGGGAGGTGGGGGTATGTTGGAGTTCTCTGTATGGAGTTTGTATTATTATTATTATTTTTGCAATTTCCCTGTATGTTTGAAATTATTCCAAAATAAAAAAGGTAAAAGAAAAAAGGGGGGGGGCCTTTGTCCCCCTTGTACCACTGATGCTCTTTCTTACTGGTTATACAGTGACAAATTGGACCTTGGGCTGAGTTTGGACCACCCAAATATCAGCCACCTTTTTTGTTTCACTTAACTACTGCAACATAAGAAATCACCTCCAAACTTAATGGCTTAAAACTATATTATTTCTCACGATTCTGTGGGTTACCTGGGTTCACTCGCCTGGTTGCATTCGCTGGAGGGTTGGTTGGGGGAACGATAGGAGAGAGCCTCACCCACACGTCTGTGGCTCGTGTTGGCTGTTATTGGGGCACGTTGGATTCCTTTCCCAGGCAGCCTCTTATCTTCCAGTAAAGACGGGCTTCTTTCATGGAGGTCCAGGTCAGCATTCTAAGAGAATAATCGTTCTTAGGACCAAGCCTTAGAAACCACATCACTTCAGTTCTGCTGCATGTTGTTGGTCAAAGCAAGTATGGTAGCTAAGAGAGTGCATCTCACAGACCTAGAGGAAATGAGGGCTGAAGCTCCTGGATTTCAAAATCCATTGCTGAATTTGTGCAGGGGTCTCAGACCCGATACTAAGGTGGCCCTGGTCCTGGGGAGCACGGGACTCCATTCCTGGCCAACTTGGGCTCGAGGATTCACTGACGGCTGCCGACACGTTCTGAGCTTCTACCGAACCTTCTCTCCCTCTCTCGTGCCCTCGGAGTCAGACTTCCTCTGTGGGCTGACGGCTCCCTCAACTTTCCGCCCTGATTCCTTTCACAGGGGCGCTTTCCCTAATAAAATCCTTGAATGCTTAGTCCTGCCTTGGCCTCGGCTTCTCAGAGGAGCGGGATACACCCAGCGGTTCCCAAGGCCCGTCCAGGGCCAGTGAGAGAAGCAGGCGCCGCCCCTCAGTGAGCAGCTGGCGAGGAACGGCTCCGCCATCTTGAAAAATAGCCTGCCGTGGTTTCCTTCCGGAGAGCCTGCTTCGGCGACGTTCCTTCTGTCCCCAGCTCCCAGGTGGGCGCGTGACGCAGGCCTTAATCAGGGTATCACCCGACACCGGCCAATACGATGGCTGGAGGGATGGGCACGTGACCCGGTCAAAGCCGCGGGAAGCAATGAGCCTGACTGGGGCTGTTGGGAAAAGCGCAGATGACCTTTCCCACTGGACTCAACCCTGGGAACGGGTGAAGTCAGAGTCCGGTCTGTGGATTCACTGTTTTAACTTCGCTGAATTCCATACCCATCTATATTTCTCTTCTGCTGCTATGTAGCAAATTGCTACACATTAGTGACTTAAGATAATACCCATTTATTATCTCAGCTTTCAGGGGTCAAGGCATTACTTAACTGAGTCTTCTGCCCAGGGTCTTACAAGACTGAAAATCAAGATGTCGCAGGACTGAATTCTCACCAGGAGGCTTGACTGAGCAAGAACCTGCTCCCAAGATCACTTGGGTTGTTGGCAAAATTCATTTTCTTACAGCCGTATGACAGGGCCCTGGCTTTTTGCTGGCAGTCAGCCAGGGTCCACTCCGGGCATCTGGAAGCAACCCATGGTTCCTTGCCCTGTGGCCTGCAGCATGGCACCTTACTTCTTCTTTTTTTATTTTTCTCCAGCACTTGTATCTTTCTGTTTATTTTTATGACAGTTTTATTCATACACCATAATAATCCATCCCAAGTAAACAATCAATGATTCCTGGTATAATCACATAGTTATGTATTCTCTACCACAATCTATATGAAGACACTTCCATTTCCTCTGCAAAGAAAGAAGAGGAAAAAAATGAAGAATAAAAAAATAAAATAAAAAGGAGAAACGACACTAAGAATCTCATACTCCTCCCTTATATCCCCCTTATTAACATTTAGCTTTTTTATATTGCCTTTGTTATATTTCATGGAAGTATATTACAATGTTACTGTTAACTATAGACTCTAATTTGCATTGATTGTATTTTTCCATATACCATTCCGTTTTCAACACCTTGCAACCTTACTTTTTTAAAGCCAGCAAAGGAGTCTGTCTCCCAAGTTTGCTAAGAGGGAGACTTAAATCATGTAACCCAATCAAGGGAATGACTTCCCATCACTTTTGCCATATTCTCTTGGTTAGAAGCAAGTGACAGTTTCCACCTGCACCCAAGGGGATCAGACAAGGCATGAGTCATTGGGGTTGTGTTGTTTGTGGTATGTCAGCCACTCTACATTATGCCCAGAACACACTACAGAAAGGGGGAGCAGGCACCAGCTCATTGGTGCAGGAATTCTCTGGACTCTGCCCCCCAATTGCTCTATCTAATCCTTCTCTCTCATCAGATCATCCCAATATCTGTCTATTGATTCATACCTGGCAAGCCCTTTATAGTGAGTAGACCAATAGAAATAATGGCAATGATTGAATTTGGCTTTGTCCTAAAATGTGCCTCTTGGATCTCATCCATATATCCTCCCATCAGATGCTGCCTGCCCATGGTGTGCCCCCAGCTCCTGAGATATCTGACTCTCATTTGCAATGCAGTAAGAAAGGGCATGTGTTTTCTGGACTAGATTTTTTATTTTTTAATGATAGTGGCAGAAACAGTAAGCTATAAGCAGTGGCTATGGGATGAGGCAGTGGATTGGGAAGCATGGGCAAAGTCACCTCCCTGCCCCACTCCAAGCACTCAGTTTATATAGTCTAAACTATGTGCCAGGCACCATTCCAAGTGCTTTAATATATTAACTTGTTTAATACTCAAACCAGTCTTATGAGGTATGTACTATCATTATCCCTACTTCACAGAGGAAGAACCTGAGACACAGGTTTTGGGAAGGCGAGCCTGCGATGAATGTTCTGGTTCAGTCCTTCAGGTAGATTGGGTCAGACATCTGTGCTTCCAGTATGTGCACAAGGGTTACTCTTCTCCCTCTGGAACCAAAACCAGGGACCCGCAGGCCAGTTCCATGCCGAGCAGGTGAGGGGCAGAGCAGGCGCACCAGGAGGTCCTGCTGTTTCTAAGATGCCTTTTTCTTATTCCAGCGCTTGCCCTGTTACTGATCTTTTAACTGTTTTCTGGAGCTTTAGGATAGCTGTTTCTGCCAGCTCTTGCTGGTTGTTCCAAGCTGCCATAGTGGAAGGAGCCCTGAAGCATCTCATGCACCATCTTGTTCAGGGTCACCCCTTTTCTGCAATTTTTAAAGTAACGCACTGTCGCTCCAGATGGTTGCTTGGACTATGATGAAAAGACATTACAGGAAGCACTTCACTGTATGTGAATGATACACCAGGA
This sequence comes from Bradypus variegatus, assembly GCA_004027775.1. Classification (NCBI taxonomy): domain Eukaryota; kingdom Metazoa; phylum Chordata; class Mammalia; order Pilosa; family Bradypodidae; genus Bradypus; species Bradypus variegatus. Next base: position 3,873 of record PVKY010014984.1, on the reverse strand, counting down.
GCCTGACCAAGAGTGGAAGCTCTTTTCTGTGCTTTGTCAGCTGAAGAGGGAGCCTGACACACCACCAGCTCAAATGGTCAGGTTTGTGGCCAGAGCCACCCGTCCCCTGGCCCCTGAGATGACTTCATGCCAATGCCAATGGGCAGCTGTGAATCAGGGAAAACTGTTCTGGTCTTCTCATCACATACCTGAGGGCAGCACTTCCCACCTGGGGGAAAGGTAGTGGAACAGATTTGCATATTTGGTTTCAGAGATAACCACCCAGGGGAAGGTGCTGCAACAAAATGAGAGCATTGCCCTCTCTGAAATGAGTAGACTTAGTGCTGCCTTTCCCTGGGTATCAGATTGTTTCGATTTGTTAAAGCTGCTGGAATGCAATATACCAGAAATGGGTTGGCTTTTAACAATGGGGATTTATTAAGCCACAAGTTACAGTTCTAAGGCCATGAAAATGTCCATATTCAGGCATCAAGAGGAAGATACCTTCTCTGAGGAAAGGCTGCTGACATCTGGGTTTCCTCTGTCACATGGGAAGGCACATGGCTGGAGTCTGCTGGCCCTTTTCTCCCAGGTTTAGCTTTCATCTCCTGGTTTCAGTGGCTTTCTCTGTCAGCTCCTGTGGTCCCTTTCTTAACATCTCCAGGGTGTTTCTCTTGGCCCTCTCTCTGTGTGTTTCTGCCTTCTTTCCTCCCATAAAGGGCTCCAGTAAAGGATACTCAAAATAGTCTTATGAGGTATGTGCTATCATTATCATACTATCAATTGGGTGGGCCACAACTGAAACAACCTAATCATAAGGTCCCACCCACAATAGGTCTGCACCCACAGGGATGGATTATTAAAAATGTAGGCTTTTCTGGGGTACATAACAGATTGAAGCCAGCACACAGAATGTTGGCCTTTAGCGGTAAATTTGTGAATTCTGCTGGCCACTGAGGGAATTAAAAGCCCCTTGGATTTAGACCTTGTGGTATCAGGAGAAATAAATGAATGTGTGCCCTCAGTTTATAGTTAGAGTAACAATGCAACTCCCAGCCTGGTGGAAATGCCAAGGAGAAAGTAGAAGCTGTTTGGTTTCCCTCAGGGGAGAGGAGAGCTAATCTCCCCTTTCTGCTTCCCAACCCAGGACCCCACCCTGGAGAGAAGATTCTGTAACAGCTTGCTCTGATAACCTGGGAGAAAGAGATGGTTGACAGAAATGAATACCCCCCATAATACAAATCCGTTCCTTTAAGCTGTGCTAATATAGTAGCCACTAGCTACATGTGGCTATTACATACTTGAAAAGTGGCTAGTCCAAATTGAGATGTTCCATAAGTGTAAAATACATACCAGATTTTGAAGATTTTATGAGGAAAAAAAAGTAAAATATCTCACTAATAATTTTTATATTGATTGTATGTTGAAGTAATAATATATTAGCTATATTTAGGTAAATAAAATATATACTTTTAAATTAATTTCACATATTTGGTTTACTTTGTTAACTAGTAAATATAATGTACATGTGTACCATTTATATTCCTATTGAGCAGTATCACCTTTGAATTTCAAGTTTCCAAAGAAATTAAATCAATATTTTAAATTAAATTTTGTATTTTGAGAAAGTATAGATTCACATGCAGTTGTGAGAAATAGTAGTGTGATCTCATGTACCCTTTACCAAATTTTCTCCAATGGTAACTTCTTGGGAAACTATAGTACAATTTTACAACCAGGATAGTGACATTGATACAATCAAGATAGAAAACATTTCCATCAACACAAACATCCGTGCTGCCCTTTTCCAGCCACCCCCATCCACTCCACACCCTCCTTAACCCCTGGAAACCACTAATCTGTTCAATACTTCTATAAATGTGTCATTTCAAGAATGTTACATATATGGAATCAGAACTCCCCAGACTGCCGTGGCTATTTCGCTCTGTTTTGGTTTGCTAATGCTGCCTTTATGCAAAATACCAGAGATGGATTGGCTTCTAAAAGGGGGATTATTTGGTTACAAATTTATAGTCTGAAAGCCATGAAAATGGCCAAATTATGGTATCAGCATGAGTATATCTTCACTGAAGGAAGGTCAATGGCATCTGGAAAACCTCTGTTAGCTGGGAAGACACGTGGCTGGTGTCTGTTCATCCAAGGTTCTGTTCCAGCTCCTCTCTCAGCTCCTGTGAGTTCTTCCAAATGTTACTCTTGGGGCATTTGTCCTCTCTTAGCTTGTCTGGAGCAAACTGTCAGCTTCTGTTTCTAAAATGTCTCTCTTGGCTGCAGCAGCACTGAGCTCCTTCTGTCTGAGCTCTTATAGGACCCCAGTAAGCTAATCAAGACCTTGCTAAATGGAAATAATTCAGAGTTATCACCTACAGTTGGGTGGATCACATCCCCATGGAAACAACCTAATCCAAAGGTTCCATCCTAATCAAGATGAAATACATCTGCCCCCACAAGATTGCATTAAAGAACATTGCTTTTTCTGGGGGATGTAATATATCCAAACTGGCACACGTTCTTTTATAATTTTTCTTTTTTCTCCTTTTTTTTTTTGGCTATTATAATAGCTGAAAATACTTACTGAGCTATTACCATGAAGCAGACACCATTGAACTCAGTTTTCATATCTCATTTAACATGCATGCCAATCTCAAGTTATATAATTTTCTCAATGCATAGTTAAATAAAGTGAAGTTTAGAAAGTTTACACACAACTTGGCCAAGGTGACCAACTTATTAGCAGCAGAGCTAAGTACCCAACCTGGGTGGATGACAATAGAGCCAGAGCTCTCAACAAGGCAAGCTAGTACTGTTTAGCATTGTATGTAAAGTAAGATGCAATAGTTTTGAGAATCCTAAGATTTCAAGTGTTAGTATGTTTCCTTGTGATTTCTCTTTTGGTTTCAGAGATTTCTTTTCATTTCTAATTTAAGGGTGTATTCCGTGTGGCTGAGGTTGCCAGAAATGTGACTTTTCTCTATATATTATTGTGTGAGTGTCTTTACGGGATTTGTACCAGCTTGGATGGCAGAGAAAAATGATACATTCCCCCAAGATATGTTCCCAACCCACACAAGAGCCCTTGACTTATCCTAGTGGGTCTGTTATGCTAGGTGAATTGATGGGATCACAGTGTTCCCCAAAGTTCTCTAAATGTAGCATAACTAATTCTGGGAAGAAGTTTTAACCACAATTTCACTTAATCTCCAAAATTTTGCATTCATAGGAAGAGAAAGTCATACTTGTAAAAATATAATCCGTGGGAAACAAAGACGGAATGAGATTTATTTTGGACAGGGAAGAAACTTATATCTACATCTGGTTTCCAGATTCCACATTGGTCAACCCTAAAAATCCCCAATGTGATGGGGCCCTCAACCTGTGGTGGCTGAATTTCATTAGGAAAGAGAGAAGCTAGGATGAAGAGTGACTTGTTGTCACCATAAATATGTTCCTGACTCCCTGTCTGACCATGAGTCATGGTCAGTGCACAATTTGCAGTAATTTAGATTCCAACTTTCTACTTTATAGGAAACTGAGAGAAATTTGAAAAATGTCAGCTGATTTGGCTCAGGTCCCCCTCCCAAACATCTAGATTATTGGCTGTGCCAACAAGGGGAATGGTCAAGTATTCAAGATGACTGACTGCAATAGCTAAGAGGCAAAGCAGGGTGGAAGCAATGTGCCCGAGAAAAGAAGGTGTTAATTCTACCCTCCACTTGAGTTTTATTTTAATAATTGACAAATATCAGAAAGGAAAGGGTTATAAAAGCAGCTTACATGTTTAGCTAAGGGCAAGGGGGAGCCAAAAAGTAGAAATAAGCGTACACTTAGTCCATTTAGTGTTTCATCACTCACATGAACTAATGCTTAAAGAATGTG
>PVKY010014983.1:0-10361 GCA_004027775.1 Bradypus variegatus | reverse complement strand
CCCAAAGCCGTTCAGTAGCATTTTTTTCTATGGTAGTTTTTCCTGTGATATTTTTCCTCCATGTGAATGGCTCTTCAAGTCAAATCTTTATCTGTACTTCTTAACTCATGCCCTTCAACATTTAAAAATAGGAGGTGCCCCTTCTTCCATTTTTGTGCATTCTCTATCAGCCAACATTTGTCCAGCATTAAATTGAAGACCTGTTGTGAGTCCAATGCTCTGCTGGGCATCAGTGATATATAAATAAAGCAAAAATGGGACCTGCTCTTGAGGTGCTTTTGATTTAATAAATGTTAACAGGAAACAGACATTTAATAAATGCAAGATGTTGCAATAGAAATGTATAGAGGAACAAAAAAGAAAGCCTCATAGCTACCCTTTGTAAAAAGGTCCTTAAGATAAACATTATTTAGTTATTCCTTGATGTCTAGAAGTGCAAACTAAATCACAAAACAAATTTTCTATTTTATTTGGCAGACTGTTATCTAGCACCTATATAAAATTTATGTTTATTGCTTTTGTAGTGTGCTTGAACATGTATTTCCAGCAACAGCACCCTTTAAATTCACAATGTTTGCAGGTGGTTTTCATAAAAGCAGATTCTGAGTTTCAGCATGAGAGCTTGCAGTTGTTTTTCCTTAGTTGTAAATAGGGAAAAGAAAGAATTCATGAGTTCTTGTGCTTGAGAAAACACCAAAAGAGGAATTTTTAGCACTCTTTAATAAGTTGTTTGATTTACTTTTATTTTTTAGAGGACTTGTCCCCAAATAACTGCAACATCAGCTACCAACTGAGCTGTATTTTTTAATTAAGGAGCTTTAAGGTGGAATTTAATGTATTAAATCCAGTCGAATCATTGAAAGTAAGTAATCTGTGGTAACTTGATTAACTGGATCATCCGGTCCCTTGCTATTACCAGTTGCATGTTAGTCTATATCAGAACTTCCCCCTGATGCATTGAATCCTGATTGAAAATCAGAAATGTATGTGGGCACCACTTCCATTCTTAAATGGTGAGTGGCTGGGAAAGTCAGGATTCAGACTTATTTTTGTTATTTGGCCATTAAGCATTAGAATTAATAAATTAGGACCATAGTGGTTTGAGATTTCTGTATATTTAAGGCAGAATTAATTTAAAAATTGATCTTGGAGTACCTATTATGTACTAACCATTGTTCTAGGTGCTTGGGATATGTCAGTGAACAAAGATCCCCTTAAGGTGGCAGTCTGTCTATATGAAAAATAGCAAGGTGGCTAGGTAAAGTGGCTCGTCAAGAGTGAAGCACAGGGGAGAAATGTAGATGAAGTTAGAGGTAGCATGGACTAGATCTTTTCATATATACCTCACTGCACACACTACCCCACCCCCACCCCACCCATACATTTTTGAATGTAGATCCATAGGGATTTCATCTGGGGAGTCCAGGATGAGTCCCAGGTTTTCCGGTGTGAGCATGTGGAAGGGCGGAGTTGCCATTAGCTGAGATGGGGAAGTGGGAAAGTCTCAGGGTGGGGGTCGGGGCTTGGGGAGGAGAGGGGTAGGTCAAGAGTTCACTTTTGAACATGTTTTTGATACCTGTTAGTTATCCAAGAAGAGATATTGAGTAGGCAGTTTGATATATGAATGTGGAGTTCAGAAGAGATTTTTAGCTAGCTATTGGAGATTTGAAGGTTATTGGCATAAAATGCTTTTTAAAGACAATGTATATACAGAGGAGAACTGTGGCACTCCAGTGTTAAGAGGGTGGAAAAAAAATTGGAGGAACCATTAAAGGATGTTGGAAAAGCACAGCCAGTGAGGTAAGAAGAAACCCAGGAGAAGTGCTGTCCTGGAAACCAAGTGAAAACAATGTGTCAGGGTGGTGGGGGAGATCAGCTCTGATAGGAATAGAAATACTCAACCTATTCCTGTGAAATAGATTGAGTAGGTTGAGGGCTGAGAATTGATCACTGGGTTTAGGAGTAAGGAGGTCATTGACAGCCCTGACCAGAATAATTTCATTGTAGGGGTGGGAGTAAAAACCTTATTAAGGTGAAAGTAATAGAAAATGGGGGATTCCATGCTAGTCATGCTTAGATGAAAATTTTTAGCCTTAATTGTATATATTAGAAGATTGGCTGAAAACCAGTGAGTTATGCCTCCATCTCAAGAGTAGTAAATTTAGCTCAAATAAAGTAGATGGAAAGAATGAATAAATAAAGGGGCAGAAATTAATGAATTAGGAAAAATCTGTATAATAGAAGAACAAGAAAGCCAAAAGTCAGTTCTTTGAAAAGACATTTAATGAGACTGAAAAAAGACACACAGATAATATCAGGAAAAGAAAAAGGAACACTAATCTGATCTTCTATGTATTTTAAAGACCATAAGATATTATTAACATATCCATAAATTTCAAAATTTAGATGAAATAAGACAAATTACTAGAAAAATGCACTTTCCCCATAAAGGCACAATAAAGGACAAGAAATCTGAACAGTCCCATAACTACTAAAGAAATTTAATTCCAGGTTCAGTTGGCTAAACAGCAAATTCTACCAAACATTTAAAGAAGTAATAACACCAATGTTACAGAAACCCAAATAATAGAAAAAGAGACAAAACACCTTAATTCATTTTTTGAGGCTAGCAAAATCTTGATACCAGAACTTCAGCATCACAAAAATGGAAAATTATAGCTAATCTCACTCAAGATCACAGATATAAAATCCTGAACAAAATATTAGCAAGTCAAATCCACCTATATATAAAAAGGGTAATATAGTAACCCTTTATCCTGGAATCATAAAAGCCTATGATGTTATTGCTGGAACTTTGATTCAGTGGTTGTTAAGCACCTGTTATTGTGTTTCAGGCACTAGGCGTGGGCCCTGGGGTTAGAGTCAAAACACTCACAGTGCTTTGAGATATGAGACAAATGTACACAAATACTTAGCATTAGTATTATTAATACACAGAGTGTACAAGGTTCAGAGGGTCCTGAAACACCATTTTAATCTGATACCCTCATTTTCTTTCCAAACAATGGAGGCCCAGAAAGGGAAGGACACTAGTTTTAGTAATGATAAAAGAACTTAGAACCTGTGTGTTCTGACTGGCTCTGAATGTTTTTGCTCTACCATCCTAAACAAGTGTCATGTATGACACGTAAGATGCCTTGTAGGCATCATCTAATTCCTGTCTGCATTTTCAAAAGCCCACCTCTTCCATGATGCCTCCTTGACTGCCCTCTCTCCTTTTCATCCATACCATATAACCATCTTTCCCTTCTATTTATTGTGTTTGTTTGGAAGGACATAACTTCCTGGGATCTTGAACGCGATCAGGACGGGAATCCGACCGGCTTCAGTATTCTTCCTTATCTCATTTTCCATCCCTAGCAAACTGAATAATCTAAGGCTTTTACATTGTTAAGCCTTAGAACCGGACACCTTGGTTGGGTTCAGACCTGCTTGGACTAATCCACCTCTCTCTTAACAATGCCTACCTCTCAGGCAACACGAATACATATTATTGTGTGAGGATTAAGTAAGATTAGTTACCGTTTGATGAATGAGTTTTGGAGGTAGGGGATACTGAGCAGACGATTTAGAAAGAGTTGTACGAATTAGAAAACCCCGCTTTGCTGCCAGTCAGCAAAGCCGCGGCCTTGCTGGGACTGGCGGTGGGCTGGGGCGGGGCTGCGCGGTGGCGCTGCACGACGGGCTCTGTTGCCGGAACTAGTCTAGGTCGCGCGCCACTTCGCGCGCACCGTCCCCGCCCCCTGCCCCTGCGGGGTGGAAACAAAGGGGGCTCCTCACTTGCGGAGCGTAGCCGAGGGGGAAGGGGTTGGAGCGCTCTGGCGGACTGGCGCTGTGGGCTTGCTAGGTTTGTTCTGGTGAGGGGGCGGGGCGGGATGGGCGAGGGAAGAGGGGGATGGGGAAAGGAGAGGACCTAGAAACTGGAAGTGGGAAGGCTGCGTGCTTGTGCGTATTGCGGCCTAGCGCTGAGGCGTCACTTGCGCGCGCAGCGAAGGGTAGTGCGCAGGTGCGCGGTGAGGCCAGGTCCGTGAACACCAAGGCGGGGGTGCGGTGGGGCGGGGCTCCTCTTGCAGCTGTGCGGGACTGAGCGGAGACCCGGGGCGGTTGGGGCGCGGGGCTGAAAGGATGTAGCCTCGGAGGCGTTAGGTGACTCTTTCAGGGCTGGGTGTGCAGCCATCGTTTCCCGGCGCGGCCCGTGTGATGGTGCCGGAAGAGAGGAAGCTCGTTGACAGCGCCTTAGTCGGAGCCTGGGTTCTTGGGGTGAGGAGGCCTGGGGACAGTGGATCTGGCGAGCTGGCCGCTGGCTGGGCGAGCAGTCACAATAGGAGGCGGCGGGCCAGCCGGGACCCGCGAGAGCAGCCCGTTGGGGTGGAGCCTTCTCTCACAGGTACTGCTGGCTGTGGCCGTTGGTCCCTGTGTGAAGGTGGGACGGGTCACGGGCCGTTGGGAGCCTGGCGAAGGGAGGAGATTTGGTTGCTCAGCGCTCAGTGGAGCGCGGCCTGGGATCCTGGCGCTCTTTGTTCCTGGAGCGGCAGCGAGGAGTTGCAGCCACAGCCAGCGGGAGCCGCCAGCCTGCTACCACCTAGTAGATGGCCTCGCTCTTTTGCTCCCTCCCTTTTTCCTGAGGCGCAGGTGAAATGATGTCACCCAAGAGAACCCGGAACCCCTTCAGAAGGGTCCTCGCTTGTGTCGCGGGTTTCTGGGCAGGCTGTGTTTTGTTTTTAGGAAATGGAAGTTCTTCTATAAGTGCCGAAGAATGAAGGAGGTTCGTTTTTGAATTGGGATTTTTTCAGGTTATTGAATGCCAACGAAAATAAAGTTTTTGTTGATGTGCATAGGACTTTTAAGGGACAGCACTTTTCTTTCTGCCGGAGGTGTGCTGTATGCAATTATTCAGTAAATGTTGAGTATGCTGATTCTTTTACCTTAAATAGAAATGAATATTTATATGCAGTCATTGCTAACATCATATAAATTGTCTTTTCGTTTCTGACTCTTCAGTGGTGGGCTTAATGTATGAAAACCTAGGTGTATTCAAGTCTCATACACAGTTGTTACCTCATTTCAAGTTACCTTGTTCTCAGGTACTACTGTCAGTGAACATATTTGCCAAGTGGTCTTTGTAACTAGCCTTAAATAACAAACAAGATGCCATTCACAAGGATTTTCTGAAATCAAAACTTTAAGGATCTAGAGATATTTGGAGTCAAAGTAAACTTGTTCCCATGTTGGAGGAAAACAGGCTTAGTGAAGCAAAAGTACTTCTCTGAATATGAGTAACAATATAAAATAGAATTTAGTTTCCAGAAGGCAGGACATATTTGCAAAGAAAAGATGAAATCACTGAATTTTTAAGTGGAAAGTGCATCACTTTAGGTAACCCTTTTCCTTAGTTCTTTCTGACTTTATAAATTTACTGTTATTATGTATTTTACCTTTTGAAAATCTGTTAAACCTTAGGAGGGGCTTAATTTTAAGTTGATTTCTGTAAGACTTACTTCCAAGAGAATTAGTTTATATGCTCTGCCACATACTAGCCATGTGAACCTCAGGCCCTCATCTGTAGAACAGGAGAGTCATTTCTATTGTCTCTTTGCCTGTGATGTCTTCTGTGATTCTAGAAGGTAATTTGCATTTCTGTATTTGTCCAAGTGTATGTTCCCATACTGTCTTTATAGCCAAATTAAGTTGGCAAGTAATTAATATGGGTACGTGAGAATTTACTACAGCCATGTGAGTTTTGAGGAAGATTGGACAGAGGGTGGCATAGTCAGGCATAACTGAAGTGCTGTCAGCATCATAATGTAGGGTGTAGGTATGTTGTCTTTCTGCCAACAGCATTGGACGAGGCTTTTAATTAATGCATTTTATACAGTTAGTCTTGGTTTCTATTTGTGCTTTTTTTTTTCTAACTTTTTTTCTTGAGGCTGTAAGTGGGAAATAATGGGTGAGAAATCCTAAAGGTAAAAATTTCTGAAACAATTAGGTGCTTAATCAAAATGGAAAGATTATTTTACTGTCTACTTTCATTTTTCTTTAAACCTAAAAAGAATATTGCATGTTTATCTTTTACTTCCAGTCTCTTCCATCTACTTCTGTTTCTACTCTCCTAATTTGTATGGTTAAGGTAGTGGCCTGAATAACAGAAAACTGTTATTCATTAGTCATGTGATTGTTGCTTAGGGTTTGGAGTGAAAAATTGTAAACACAGATTTGAACCCTAAAGTTGTATTTCATTCATTCAGCACATATTTATTAAATACCTAATTTGAGATTTTTTACTGGAGATCGAGCTAATGCTTCAACCTTGCATACTAAATTACTGTAAGAGAAATTTGGAGTAAACAGATAAACATTCTCATTTTTCCCCCAACTCTTACATATCTTTCCTGTTCCTTTTTTAAAGATCTTCCCACCTCTAACTAGTTTAGGGGGCCCTGTTAACCTCATTTAGTATCCGTTTAATTGTTCTTCACTAGAACAAATTTCTCTGAAGGCAAGTACTATCTTTTCCCCATTGTATTCATGGCATCTAGCACCTGGTAGACATACAGTTAAATATTTGAATGAATTGTAAGTTACTTAAAGAAACCTATAAACAGCTCAGTCACAACTTATCTTTTTAAACTATTATATAAAACCTATGGTTATATATGTATTCATTTTGTATTGCTTTGGATTGGCTGTGGTGTATTTTCAAAATTCATGTAATTCTTAGAGATCAAATCTTGAAAAGGTACTTAAGAGCCTTACTGAGAAGTTACTAGCCTAAGTAAAATGAGGTTGGATATTTCCTTGACAGGTGAAAAAGCCAGGCGTCAGGCTTGTGGAAAGGATGGAAAGGAAAATTTATTAAAAAGTGTACAACTCTTATTTTTCCTGACTTTTATTCCCTCCTGCCTTCTCAGGATGTGTAATGGATGTATTCCTTGCATGTGTCTTCCTTCCCCCTCCTTCACCTTAACTTGTGGGACTTGGGAGCAAAGGAGAGAGGGCCTTAGGCTATTTCACCAACCTTGATTTTATTCAGCTTCCAAGAAGACATGGGCCCAGTTTATGCTTTAACTCAAGAATGCAAATGGTAGTTTGTTTTAAAAATGGTTGCTCCAGAACTAGACAGTAATGGTTCTTTCCTGGTGGGTTGCAACAGTCCGTGAATGATTTTCCCCTACTACTGCCTATTAGCTTTTCAAATTTTTCTTTTTGGTAGAGAATTACTTTTTTGATAATTGCATAAGGGTAGTAGAATGTTTATATCTCTTTTGTTTCCTTTTTTTTTATTCTTGTGAATTGTTAAAGTTTAGAGAGGAGTGACAGATTTTGTCACAGGCCTCAAAGGGTAAATAAATGTACCTTGGAAGGTCATCACCATTCGGACCACAGCTTTCTTGAATCAGGTTCTTCCACCTCCCCCCACCTTATTTTTAAATCAATATAAAATTGATCAAAAACTTTATAGCCTGCATCATTATTAATCAGATTTATAAGAAACTTGTTACATAAATCAGAAAGGCAAGTTCTATTATTTGATTACAGTTTGAAAGATTATTTCTTCAGCAAATAATTGAGTGCCTGCTGTGTCCCATGCGCTGTCCTAGGTGCTAATGATGTTGTGTTCATCATGGCAAGGAGCTTGTGCATGCTTTCCTGAGATTAGGCTTGAGTTTGCTCGAGTTACCTCATGGTTTGTCCACCCATTAATTAATCTTTAGAGGGAGCTCCTGAAATTTTTCTTCCTAATAATCTTAGGCAGCTTTTATCTAGAATTTGTAAGACTCCATGTGTCATTATTTACATAATTGTTTTTCTCCTTAATATACATGAGTTTTTTCTTGCTGCTTTTTAATGGCAGCATAATAGTCCACCAAGCAAGTATGTCACAATTTTATTTAGCAAATTTAGCAAATACTTATATTTATTAGACATTTAAGTATTTCCAGATTCCTTTTAAATTGTTGCAGTTACTGTGCTATGGTACACATATTTATACATTCAGCTTTTCTGATATTTTGATTTATAGCCTGAGGAGAAATTCTCAGATTACGATACAGAGTCAAAGAATAGGTATGTTGTTTTAAACTGTTGATGAAATTTGCCTAATTACTTTCTAAGTGATTAATATTTTCCATTATGGAAGCAGTGAGACTATTTGGATTATTGGATCATTTGGAGTTTGACCTCTTCATTTGATAGGTACACAGATTTGGACCTAGAAGAAGGGAGTTGCTGGAGTTAACACTATGCACTTGACTCCTCATCTAGTGTTTTGTTTTTTCACCCATTACATTAGGGTATGACTTGAGTGCCGTTGACCAGTCAGTACGCTGCTAATAATGGTGAAATCTTCCTGGGGAGTAAGAAGACTGTTTGGTAGAAGGTTGCTTGGGCCCTTGAGCAGTTTATTTTGCAGAGAGTACGTGGAGGTTATGCACCTGCATAGCCTCCACCTCATCTTTATCAGAGAAACAAGAAGGAATGAAGAAGGAACTTGTCATCAGAAACAATTTTTGGAAGAAGCAAGTTTGGAAACAGCATCTGTGGTCCTAAGTCCTGTGTTGTTTTTGGCATAATAACTGATAAAAATTACTACAGTCTATAAGAAAAAGAATTAAATTATTCCTAAGCCAGGGAAAGAGATGGAGAAAGGCCACATAAAACAAAAAGAAGTCCTAAAATAGTAAAGTGCTTACAAGGTTAAACTGTTTTCTGTATAGTTTTGGGAAATAGCGCTTTCCTTAATGATGCTAAGTAAATTAGTATTATTTGATATAAATAAACCTTAAAAACACAAAGTTTGGGAGTTGGAGATTTAATCCCGTTTCAAGGATATTTTCTTGTCAGGACTTTTTTTTTTCTTTATTAGAGAAGTTATGGTTTCACAGAACAATCATGCATAAAAAACAAGATCCCCATACACTTTATTGTTAACAACTTAAATTGGTATGGAACATTTGTTAGAATTGATGTTAACACACTTTTGTGATAATACTATTAACTGTAGTCCATGGTTTAATTTAGGATTCACTGTGTAGTATAGTTCCATGGAGGATTTTAATTTTTAATTTTTATTTTGTTACCAGATATATAATCTAACATATCTCCATTTAATCATATTTAGATATATATTTCAGTGCTGTTAATTATGTTCATAATACTGTGCTGCCATCACTACCATCCATTACTAAAACCTTACCATCATTTGAAGTAGCAACTCTGTACATTTTAAGCCTTAACTCCCCACTCCCTATCCCTGTCCCCTGGTAACCCATATTCTTAGGTTCTACCTCTGTGAGTTTCCTTATTCTAATTATTTCATATCAGTGAGATCATATGTGTCCTTTTTGGTCTGGCTTATTTCACTTAACATGATATCTTCATGGTTCATCCAAGTTGTTGCATGTATCAGAACTTCATAGTTTTTTATGGCTGAATAAATATTCCATTGTATGTATATACCACATTATATTTAAAATTGGTTTAATGGACACTTGGGTTGCTTTCATCTTCTGGCAGGTGTGAATCATGAACGTCGATGTTTCACACTATGAATATCGGTGTGTAAATATATTTTTGAGTCCCTGCTTCCAGTTCTTTTGGGTGCATACCTAGAAGTATGGTTGCCAGGTCATATGGTAATTCTATACTTAGCTTTCTGAAGAATTGCCAAACTATCTTCCACAGTGGCTGCACCATTTTACATTGCCACCAACAATGAATGACTGTTCTTATTTTTGCACAACCTCTCCAATACTTGTTTTCCTTTTTTTTAAAATAGTAGTCACTCTCATGGTTATGAAGTGGTACCTCATTGTGCTTTTGATTTGTATTTCCCTAATAGCTAATGATGTTAAGCATTTTTTCATGTACTTTCTGGCCATGTGTGTATTTTCTTTGGAGATATGCCTACTCAAGTCTTTTGCCCATTTCTTAACTGGGCTGTTTATCTTTTACTTGTTAAACTGAAGGATTTCTTTATACTAAAACCTTTATCAGATGTGTGGTTTCCAAATATTTTCTCCTATCATATAAGTTGTCATTTTACTTTCAAGATAAAGTCTTAAGGCACAAAAGTTTTGTGAGGTACCATTTACCTATTTTTGTTTTCTTTTTGTTGTTCATGCTTTTGCTGTAAAGTCTAAGAAAAGAAACCATTGCCTAACACAATATGCTTCTCTGTTTTCTTCTAGGATTTTGATATTTCTGGCTCTTATATTTAGCTCTTTGATCCATTTTGAGTTGATTTTTGTATAAAGATGTGAGGTGGGGGTTGTTTTTTATTTTGCAAATGGAGATCCAGTTTTCCCAGCACCATTTATTGAAGAGATTTTTCTTTCCCAGTT
>PVKY010014982.1:0-10359 GCA_004027775.1 Bradypus variegatus | reverse complement strand
GGTGCAAGCTATATATAGGTAGGCAAGTTACAGGTGTGCAGCCCCAGGTAATTTGTTAGAACTTAGTCACACATATTGCTCCAGCTCTTAGGTTTGCCTCCAGGTTTACAATTTAGTCTACTTTAGCTTTCCGTGGTCAAGATAGAATCTTCCCTTAACCCCCGCAATCACAAGGGTAGCAGAGTACTCTTGGCTAGTTTCCAGATACAGGCAACCTGTCACTCCCAGCCCCCACCTGTATCCTCCGTCTAAGCTGAACATCTCAAAGCCACCCTACGCCCCGAGCAGGTGGGGACTCCTTCCTCTGGCCCCTCACCCCACACTTCTTGGACCTTCTGTCCCCTCTGGCTAATAACCCAAACTCATACCCAAGAGAAGTCCCTCTAATGACCAAGCCTCATTCTATCTGTTCTAAACTCTCTTTTTTTTTGTCAGGAGAAGTTCTCCCCGGTGACCACTCAGGTTTTTTCTCTGACTTGCCTTTCATAATTAAATCTGCCTCTTCCTAATTTCCTCTGGAACACTTCAAACCAACGTGAAATCACTCTGCCTTCTAGATTTCCTTTATAACAGCTTTATTGGCTTGGATTGGTTAAGCTGCCAAAAACAAACAAAAAAAATGAAGTAAAGAAAAATAAAAAAAGACATCCACCAAATACAAAACAAAATCACAGCAAATCCCAGATTAACTTGGATTAAACACAGTACAAGTTTATTTCTCTCTTACTTTCATGTAGTCTAAAGGCAACCATCCAGGCTGTTCTCCACCATGTCAGAACCCAGGCTCTTTCTACTGGGTTTCTCTCCTTAGTGTGGCTTCCTTTCCCTATTTTAGCTAATGGTCCAAGGTGGCTGTCATAGCTCCAGCCATTATATTCCTATTCTGGCCAGCAGAAAGAAAGGAGAGACGGACAAGAAGAGCATTTCCTTTTTCTAAGGACACTTCCTAGCAGGGTTAAAACACATTTTCACTATCAGTGACTAGAATTTTGTCACATGAGACATGACCACATCTAAGTGTCAGTGAAGCTGGAAAGTGTCTTTCTTCCCAGTGACCATGAACTCAGCTAGAAATCAAGATTCTTTTACTACAGAGAGGGATATATTGGAAGAAACCAGCACATCTGCCTTTTCCTTCATTTTTTTGCAAGCACCCTCTGCCCAGCCCTTCTCTAGGTGTCCCCTCTCCCAAATAGATCCCTTGTAGGAGCAAGAAACATGCCCTGTCATATCTCACTCAATATAGATAATAGCATAGTTAACATGCACATTTACACAAAATGATCTTGTTATTAAAGTAGCTGTAGTGGCAGCAGGGGTTGTGGGATCCAGTGAGTCCTTTCCTCTTGCTTTGTTCAAGAAAGATGCTTTTCCTTTTTGTCTCCACACTCCCACTTTCCATCATGTTACAAAATCAAAGGAATCTTGGTTTTAATGGAGAGAGAAGTGGAAGGACCAAATCAAAGAGGTAGAAAAGATAGAGGGAGGTAAAGTATTGCATCTTCTTTCCTGACTCCGGATCCCATGTCTGATTCTGCCTAGGATTTTCTGCATACTGCCAGAGACGTCAGTCCTCTGTCTGTCCTTAGTTTTTCTGCACCTCTGTCTGTGGCCATTGTCTGGCGTAGGTTTGCATCTCCATCTCTTACTGGAAAGAGACCCCACTGCAGCAGGGTGAAAGCATACTATTGTTAGCAGTATATGTTTTCAGTTATGTGTGGAATTGGAGATAATGATAAATGATCATGGATCAAGTTAGGACTAAAGTGTCCCTGTGTACTGTAAGGACACCTCAAGCTCAGTAGCACATTGTATTAGAAATCCTGCCTTTGAATGATTTCAGTGGTTTTCAAAACCTGGGAAGGATTCCTGTGGGAACAAAATGCTCTTATTTCAAACTTAGTCCTGATGAAATTGTTTGGGGAGTTAAAGAGAAAAAGAGTTCTGCTACTTTTCAGTTTGTAAATGTAGGGAGGAAAATCCTGCTTGCCACTGGGAGCTGGAATCCTATTTGCAGCCCTAAGACCTTGGTGATTGTGTCAACAGCAAGGTAATAATACTTCCCGTGATACAAATGCAGCAACATTCAGTTTTTTAAATTTTTTGAGTGTGGGCTTCTCTGTGTCTCAGTAGAGGAGATAAGACAGTCATTTTTTTTTATTATTTTAAATTCAGTTTTATTGAGATATATTCACATACCAATACAATCATCCACAGTGTACAATCACCTGTTCACAGCTGTTCACAGTGCCATCATATAGTTGTACATTCATCACCCTAACCAATTTTTGAACATTGTCCATACTCCAAAAAGAAGAAAAATAAGAATAAAAATAAAAGTAAAACAGAATACCCAAAGTATTGCATCCTCCCCATCCCACCCTATTTTTCACTTAGTTTTTGTCTTCATCTTTCTATTCATCTGTCCATACACTGTATAAAGGGAGTGTGAGCCACAAGGTTTTCACAATTACACTGTCACACTGTGTAAGCTACATAGTTATACAATTGTCTTCAAGAGTCAAGACTACTGGGTTGCAGTTCAACAGTTTCAGGTATTTCCTTCTAGCTGTTTCAATACAGTAAAAACTAACAAGGGGTACATATATATGTAGAGAGAGAGAGAGAAGGGGTGTGTAAGAATGCCCTCCAGAGTGACCTATCAGCTTCATTTGAGATGTCTCAGCCACTGAATAAGCCGGTCATTTTGACTTTAGTCATTTGACCTCAGAGATGCGCCTGATGGAAGTCTAAATCTCACCCCAAAGTTGAAACTTAAACATATCCTCAAACCTTGAATATAGAGGCCCCACCTTCTTCTGCTTATAATTTACTTACTTTTTAATGGAATTTGGAAAGCAGCCATTAGAGTTGATTTCCAGGCCAGCTCACCTGACACAGGGTGAGATTGTTTCAGAGCTGAGGAGTTCCCAGAAGAGTCTTTCTGACTGAGTCTTCCCGGGTGATCCCTTGCCAGGCAGGAAGAACTTTGAGGATTTCAGCTTAGGGAGACAAGAGTCAAGGGGGCTCTGTGTAAGAAGGAGAGGCCTCAGATTTCAGAGACAGGAGGATTCTTAATGTGCTTGGGGGAAGAATAGTGGGAAAGGAGTATAAATAGGGGGAAAGAGGAGAGAAAGAAAAAGGTATTTTGAAATTTGTTCTGTTGGCTAGGAAGTGATTTCTTGGGGTGATGGTATCAGTCTGAGCTTGCCTAGAATCACAGGACAGTGGAGTGTGCATGTGTGTGCACACGTGTGTGTGTGCAACTGGGTGTGAGCACACCCGTTGACTTACAGTGTTTCCTTACTGATTTGTAACATACAGAAACCAAACCTTGACTCTAAATCTGCTTTCTTGTTTTTACCAAAGGGAACTTTATCAATGAGATTGATTCAGATTTAACCAACAATTGAAAACTTACTAGTTTCCAAGCCCTGATAGCTCCTTTTTGTAAAAATAGCCTTACTTACTCCTTAACAAGAATTATGGAGTGGGTGATATCATCATCCCCTGTTTAGTGATAACAAAATTGAGCTTAAGGGAACTCAAAGTCATATATATGGTGTGAGGCTTGGGAGCCAGCTTTGTATTCAGATACTCCAGTGACTACTTCAGTGCCTTTTCTTTGGGCCATGCTATGGAGCTAACAGAAAGAAGCAAGCCTGTGCCCATATGTGAAATTTTCTGGGGTATTAGAGTATAGTGGGAGAAGAAATCTGTCTAATGTTAGCTCTTGCTATGTACGTAACTAATTGAGATGCCGAGCTTCAGAGCATTTTCCTCATAAGGCAAGAAAATGTTGGGAAATTTTCCTGCTTCCTCTGTGGTCACTTCTTTAAGACACTACCATTATAGAGAAAAGACTTCATCTCCAGAGAGTGTGCAGGGGGCCACCAACCAGTGACTCCATATTTTTCCTGCTTTAGGCACCACTAAATAGGAAACTATTTCTTGCGTCATAGGTTGCCGTGTGCAATCTAGCCTCACACACCTTGCTGTGGTCCTTCCTGGGGATGTTAATGCTTTCCCTTGCACCACTGAGGAGGGCAACCTGAGGCCAAAGCCAGTATGAAGTCACACCCTCCTACCAACTCCTGCTTCTCCTGTCTGGTCAGAAGGGTCCCTCAAGTACAACCTAAGCCCCTTGCCCAGGTGGCCGGTGCCCATCCAGAAGGGCAGGAGCCTGTTGCCTGGCACACGAGCCCTCTCTCTGCAGCTGGCCCAGGCAGGGGAACATGCGAGTGGGATCCGCACTGCATCCCCTGAGAAGTAGAAAACGCTTGGCGACCGGAACCACAGAAGCCTGGCCCTTAAAAGACTTCTTTTGTTTCTCTGAGGAAAACCCAACCGCATCAACCAAACCAACAACAACCAAAACCCTAAAACCTTCTCAGGAGTTTCCTGTATTTTGTTTTCACCCCCGGCCCTAAATCCTTGCACAAAGCCCTGCACATACACGAGTCTGTGTGTTACATGAGTGTATCACCTATAGTCAGCTCCTTGGAAGATAACATTTTATTTTGAAACTCACTACAGTGCCTGGCACCATGGAAGATGCTCAATATATATGGGCTGACATACTTGAAGAATATCAAAAACTTGCCCATTGATGGACTAAAGCCCTTGAGTACTGAAGCGTGGCTATATTTTAGCCTCCCTGCTTAACAAGCCCAGGGAAAATGTCACAAGGGCTAAAAGACATCCTCAAATCAAATCCCTGGTGCCATTTTAAGAGACCCTAGACCTACAGGTCCTGTTCTAGTGTCCCTGCGCTTCTAAACGGTTCAGAGAGTACTGAAAATCCAAAGGTTGTTTTCAGTATGTTAGGACTTCATGGACTATTAGTGCTTCTCATCTCACAAGGCTGCTCCAGGCCAAGCCCAGCATCAAAGTCTCCACTTGGCACTGGAAAACCTCAACCCATGATGGTAACTGGTTCTGCCATGCAAGACAGAAGCTCCGATTGGCAGGTACCTAGAAGCCTGGTTTGTAAAATTCACGATGTTGAATTATTAGTCCTTTCCATTTGTTTGATGGGCAAACCCTTTAAAAAACACAAAAAAAGAGTTTGCCCTCCAAAAAAAGGAAGGGATTGAAATTAATGGCAAAGAACATAAAGATGCGGTACTGTAAGCTTCAAGTCACCAAATGAGTTAGGTCCCTCTATCAGTTTTGAAAAATCAAATTATGTCATGGTGCTTCCTCAAGTTGGGAAGTTCTGGCTTGTGGATGTAATTGTGTTTATGAGAAGTGAAAGAAACTGGGGGAAGGAGGAAAGGGTGTGTATCCATTGGAGTTTTTTGGTTGCCAGCCACCTCCTCTGACAATTTCTGGATCCACCATGGGCCTTAAAGCAATTGGCATAATGTGTAAGAAGGGATGAGAGCAGCAGCGTAAGTCGTGGACTTCTGGAGGCCAGAGCCCTTGTCTGATCCATCTTGGAAATCCCAGCACCCATCATATTCCTGACATGCTGTAGGTGCTTGGTCAGTGGTTTGTGTAACTGAGCTGAGCCTTCCTCAGGGAGCCCATCTGTGGTGGCGTCACCTGTGTGGCCCTTTCCTGAGCCGGGCCCACTGTTGGCCCTCACACGATTCTTCCCCAGGCATCAGTCACATGCCAGGCCCTCCCAAACACCCAGAGCCTTTGTCACTGATAATGTTGGCTTCTTTGGGACATGCCAGGCTATTCTGGGAGGCTCTGGCTTAATGACAGAGAGTTTTGCTGGTTTAGAATTGTCAGATTTGAAAAGGCACATTTGACAGTTTTTTGAAGTAGTTATAGAAGAGGTGGCAGAGAAATAGGCCTTCTACCCAACAGCGTGCTGGCTCTGGTACAGCTCGTAACTGGAAGGCAGGAAGAAAGAGCACATAAAGGGAATTGCATGTTTGGCTGAGAACAGGAGGCCGAGGCAGAGCAACTGGGATCGTACCATCATGCATTCCCCCTTCTCTCCTTTGCTCTTTTTTATCTATTAAGAAATGCTTATTAGCAGACTTTGTGCAGAAGGCTCTGTGAGGTCATATGAGGGAGACACACATGAAGGACAGGCCATCAGTGCCTTTCAGGAGCTCACAGTCTTGCTGGCAAGACAGCAGGTGTTTTGAGATACTCCACGGTACTGGCGTGGAAGTACATGCCCTGGTGCTCAGAGGCAAGCTTGTTCACTTTGGGCCTTTTTTTTTTCATGGAGAGGGGTTTGAGCTGAGAATTGACATGGGTGGCACTGTGGTCAGTGGATTCTTTGACTGAGAGGGAAGAGGGCATTCTATCACAGGGCACAGTGGCTCTGACCGTTATGCTGCCAGTGGCAGAGAGAGGTAATTGAAGAGAACAGATTCAGGAGAAATAAAAGAAAAAAAAAAGAAATTAAGAAATTAAGAGGTCAGGAGGGAAGAACTTCCTTCCTTTCCTAGCATCTGCCTTTTGTCACGAGGATCTGTCATGATCTGGGCAGAGACACTGTGTGTGTGTAAAATGTGTGTGTGTGCGTGCGCATGCATGTACAGTAATGGAGAAGCACTACACATCCATTTAGCTATCATTTGTGAGAGAGTCAGAAACCTAATGTGGAAGAGAATATTATCCAAGAAGCAAAGGCATAGATTCCAGTGTTGTCTGTTTCCTACTTGCTTTGACTCTAGGAAGATTCCTTTGCATTTTTATGTTGAATTTTCTTCTTCGAAAATTTGGAATGCTATTTTGTGTTTTGTAGGGTGATGCAATTCAGTGTGTGCAAGTACTTTATGAATAAGTACAAAGTGTAACTGTGATGGTCTCTGAAAATTTATGGGCACCATTCTTCTGTCCCATCGTCTCTCCAAAGTCTTGACTGACCGGGAGATTGCAAAGCAGTCAGTGAGGCCTGGAGGGCTGCATTCTCCTACTTCCTCCTGGAAGCATGCAGTGTAGACTTATCTCAGAGCTCGCATGTGAGTGAATAGATGCTGAGACCCGTACCTTGAAATCAAACAAAAAAATCGGCCAGAGAGGGTTAGGGAGGGCCTGCCTTTAACACCCGCCCCAGGAAAGCCACCTCGTGCACTGTCCTGAACCACCTCTCAGTCTTTCTTTCTTGTCTCTGACTCTCTCTCGTTCGCGTTTTAGCCCTGAGTGGGGACTGCTGCCCCAGCCTTCCTGTAGATCTTCCCTCCTCCCCTCCCTACCTGCCCCACCTGTGGAAGTTTGAATCTTGTGCAGGGGCATTGCCACCAGCGCTAACCTGCAGACTTGGAGCCTGCCAAGCCCGCCCCGGAGGACCAGTCCTCGGTGAAGAAAGAGTGCCCTCTAGTGGGCACTGGCTGGAGCTGCTCCAGACGCGTGTTGCTCAGGCAAGGACAAAACCACCCCCACACATCCCTCCTGCCAAGGATTCTGAATAGGCCTTTGGGTTTGGTTTGTTTTTCTCCTGGTGTGAAGAAAAATAAATAAATAAAAAAACAGCAGGGGGCCAGTTGTGAGAGCAGCTCCGACTGAGCAGTGACAGCCCCCTTATCTTGGGAGTCTCACCAAAGAATTACCCCAGGGCAAGGGATGGCAGCAAGGTGGATGTGCCATCAGATGCTTTTTAAAGGGCTCGTGACAATTTCTGTATAAATCACTGGCCTGTCTTGACTGGTCTCTTACCAATTCTTTAAGAATTATTACCAAATGGGTTAAATATCTTAATGGACTGACCCCTCTGCGGATAGCGAATTCACTGCAATTGATTGCTTTTTTTTTTTTTTTTGGTAATGGAAGTGTGCAGGCCTGGCCGTGAAAACCCTGTGTACCTTGGCATAAATGGAGAATTTGGCCCTTTAAAACATTTCAGGAAAAGCTGTTGGGCTGGGGAGGAAGGGGGAGGGTGGGGAGCGGGGGGAGCACCCATCAGGGAAGCAGGCACCTGATCGTATGTGATGGTTGCTGGATTAGGTAACAGCTCCGCTGGTTGAAATTGGATCTCGGAGGATGAGTGTTAACATCTCTGGTGTCCTGGCGAAAGGTTCATTTGAGTCTTGCATGGTGCCGCAGAGATAAAAAGGAGCTTTTAAATAATCATTTTGTCTCCTACTCGCCAGAGTGCTGGCTTCAAGCAATAAATAGGTAACATCAGTTCTGCTTAGACATATCACCCTTTTCATTTATTTATTTAATCTTGGTGGGATTTTTTTTTTTTATACTGACTGGCTGAACTGTTTTGGTGTCAGTGAATCCCAGCACCAATTTTTATAGTACAAATTAGGATTCTCCTGGGTCTGGGTAGATACATGTGCATGCATGCGGTATTGTTCATTTGTCCATGTCTGTCCCCCCTCCAGGCATACATATACACAGCCCACGTCCATCAGAACCAAAATCTCTAGGTAAAATAGAGGAAGGTGAAGGTTTTTCATTAAGGTTTTCTCTGCCTTATAATTGTTTGCATTTTATTTTACTTTTTGTGTCCTGGCACATCTCTGACTTATTTATTATTTCCATAATAATTTCAGTATAACTTAAAAGGTGTAAGATGGGGAAGGCTTTGGGTTTTTTCTTTTCTGAGTTTTTTTTTTTTCTTTCATTCTTTTATTTTCTTCAGATCTCTGGCTTGCAACATAATGATGTAACCTGAACTCTGAGTGTAAATGCAAGCAGCATTCTTGTAAAGTACATTGTGTTTCTATCATACCAGTTTCTTATTGGCCACATTCTGAAACCACTTATATTAAATCTTAGTGAATCCAAGTTTCTATTTAAAGAGTATTAGCTTACAGGATTCATAAAATGATGGAAAAATTGAGAAAACATATACTTTTATTGTTTTTTTTTCCAACTCAGTGTATCACTTCTCACCTGAAAAAAGGAAGAAGAAAAAAAGGATATTTTTTCCACAATATGGATTAGAGCTTTAAGTTCTGTCCATAAACTTCCATGGTGGGTGGGGCCCTGCAGCGTATCCTTTCAAGGCCTTCTTTGGTGTCCTTTGCCAGCCTTGGCAATTTTCTTTCTTACTTTTTTTAAAAACAGTTGGATTTCAAGACCAAAATAGATACTAACTTGGTGAGTCGGGTTTGTATGGGTAGTTTGTGCTTCACACTGATGGTTTAAAGCAGGGTATAGGCGTAGGTGAAACGGAGGGGCCAGGAGGGGAACATGTTCTCAGAGGTAAGAAGGAAACACGTGGGAAATGTTACTAGTGGCACGTCCAGGACCTGGAGGAAACTAGGTCTGTGGATGCAGCTGCTCTGCTTCTCCGACTCTCAGAATGAATTCGATTTGGCCAGAGGAACAAGCGCACAGAGTGGCTGAGGCAGTTTGGGGCATCAGGGGGATTGGAGGACGCGTGGGATCCTTGACGTCCTCTCAGGTAGATGGTGTCTGTTCTAGATCAAATAGGGCAAACCCCGACCATTAAGTTGAACTTGTTGTTTTTTACTTTGCTACCATCGTTGAGACCAGAAATTATTTTAAGTTCTGTCAGTGTTGGAACACTTGCAAGATGGATTGACTATGGAGTCGAGGGGAAGACCCCCTTGGAGATACAGTCACCCAGATCAGGTGTCACCAGCCTAACGTCTCAGGAATTTCCCTGGCAGCCTCAGCGGCTGCTCTCCTGGAGCTTACGGCTGCTTCTGAAGGGAATAATCAGGCATGAAACTGAATAGAGTGGATTAGAGACTGAAATTGTGCCCCAGCACCATTATATTTTAATAACCAAATGAAAGTGAAACAGTTACATTAGTTTATTAAGAATGGCTGAGAGGTAATTTTTTTTTTCATTTTTAAATAGCCCATAAATATCTTTGTTGGTAAAGCAATTAAAATTCACTAAATAAAGAGAAGTGCCCATAAACTCCACAAATAAATGCCTTCGTCTTGAAGAAATTCATTAGCCTGGAGAAGTGAGGAAGGAGGCTGCTGGACCCTGATGCTTAGTGCTTGGAAGGTCAGATTCTTTTTTTGGCATGTCCAGGGATAGATATTCAGGAAATGGTTACAGCATTCAATTATTTTCTTAAGGAAACCTCTGTTACTGGTGCTGTGTTCTTCAAAGGACATTGGAGATTTGAGTAAATAAATTCAAGGAACAGAATAAAATGCCCAAATTTTTATTCAATGATCAGCCACCAGGGCAATTTCCGATTTAGTCTCCTGAGCCTACAAAAGGAGAATTTCATTAAAAAATAAGTCCACAAAATAAACCTCAAAGATCCCCTAACCCTATGCCATCACCACCACAGTAATTTTATTTAGTTCAGCTGAATACTCAGAATTAAGGTGTGAAGGGGGAGAATCTGGGGACTGAAATGTTTGCAGGTTTATGTGTAAGCGAGTTTCCTTGTTTCTTCCCTCCCAGCTCACTGCTGTCCCTTCTTTCTCCATTCCATCAGGGCCATC
>PVKY010014981.1:0-10361 GCA_004027775.1 Bradypus variegatus | reverse complement strand
TGCTTAATCCCTCTTTCCTAAGTACGGTATTTACCCCTATCAACATTTTTTTTGAAAGGTTCAACGCAGTGGCAGGAAGGGAAATTATTCCAGTTCCCCCAAAGGCTGGTCGGTGGGTGGAGCAGGGAAGGAGCTGTGACTCCCTGAGGGCGGAGGTTGGGGGGGGTGTCCAGCCTTGTGACCCCCACTCCCAGGTGCCCGTGACTGAAGTTATCAGAAAAATGAATAAAATCTAATGGGGCGGAATGTTTCCGTGCTGTGTTCTCAACACCCCGCCATTCAGGGCAGCTGGTGAATCCATTCAGGGCAACGTGACCGACTTCCCACCCTACAGGTAAGCCCCATAACGGAAGCTCCTGTCTCAGAACGTGTCCGGGCTTACCTGAGCCCTTCGGCTGCGAAAGCCCTCTTGGCTGAGGCAATTGGCGAGTCAGCCTGGAGAAATCCCAGTCACTGACGACACGGACTCGGGGAAGGGAAAGAGGAAGTCCCCGGGCGGGATATCGGGTGGCCTATGACACTCATGTGGGGGTCTGCCGGGGGAGTGTGGAGGTGCGTATGACTCCCCGGCGGGACTAACAGCTCCCCGGCTACAGGCCGCAGGACTAGTAGGATTTCATGAGGAAAAGGAAAGCCGCCAGGCTGCTGCGGCCGTGACCTGGCCGTCCACGGAGGCTGTGTGTGCAGCTCCAGAAAAGGCCGCACAGCTGGCGGCGCAGTCTGCACTCAGAAGAAGAACTGAGGCTAGAAAGTGATATGCAATGGACCCAAGCCGAACTGAAAGGTGCTCTGGATAAAAGTTTAGGAATATTGGTGTGCCAGTACACTAGAGTGTATTACTGTTTCAATAATGTATTAACTAAAGTGTTGCATTTAGCATTATTCTATCAAGTTTTAACTTTAATGGTAATTGTATGCTGTAGAATGTCTGCTTGAAAATGGCTTCCAAAATTATTTTGGTAACTTAAGTATAAGAGGTATAAGGATGTTTTGTGTGAAAAGGAAAAGGAAAGTAGTTTTGGCCTAAATGACTGGTTGTTTTACAATGGAAAAGAGAAAATGTAGGACAAAAACCTGGATGGTTATAGAAAGTTGCAGAAAGTTTGTGGAAAGGGAAATTTATTTCTGTGGACAAAGTTAGGAAATGATTAAAAAAAAAAAGGCAGCTGCCTTGTAGTTTTATCCTTTAGCTATTTTAGCCCCAGGTGTGCCTGTGCTTTAATTAATATTCAGTGTTGTGTATATGTACCTGATAACTCACAAAATGTAACACAAGCCCCTGACCACATGCCAGATGGTATACAAAATATTGAACATTTATCTGATCATCCTTTGTCCAAATGATATAACTCTTTAACTTGGCCATGGTGCCACTTGTTAATAGGATTGCTGTCCATATGTCCTGGCTGACTTGTACTTCACTGTACACTGTGTTGTTGTTGTGGATTATGGATGCAATGTCTGTCCCATGGTTAATGCAAATCGCTGCGTGGGGGTGGCATGTGGGAGCCCCTGGCCCCCGAGTGTCTTGAGAACTGCACACAGCCATTCGCTTGACCTAGGACAGCTGAGGTTTGACCTATTCTCCTTTATCAGGTGCTAACTGTAATCTACGCCTGAAACTACCTCCCCCCGGAGACCCCCTGAGGTAGGTTATCTCTGTAATCCTCCCCTCCTCCCCGCTGATCGCAGTCAACCCCTCCCTATGTTGGAGGACCCCGCTCCCTGCCTTATGCTGTCACACCCATTGGAATGTCGAGCCCTTAGCACCAGCTTATTCAGCCCCCCAAAGTGCAGACTATTTCCACGTTGTGCTCTGAGCTGGCCGCCACTCAGAGCAGCTCCTGATTTCAGGGCAATGTGGCTCGACTTCCCTACTCTGTAGGGAAGCCCTATAATAAAAGCTCATGTCTCAGAAAATAAATAAATAAATAAATAAATAAATAAAAATAAAAATAAAAATAATCTAATCGGCTACGAGCCAACCAATGGGCCAAGGGGGAGAAAAGAACGAAGCCGCTGAATCGGGCGGGACAGGGAGGCCTGGGGAAGAGCTGCTTTGTGGGGGAAGAGGTCCATTTGGGCAGGTCATTAGAAGATGCCACAAGGTGCCCCATGGGAATCCGTGGGGCACCCAGAGTTCAGTCGGGGCTGCAAGCTTAATTTGGAAGGCGCCAGTGGCTCCGTCAGCCAGGCCCCCTGCAGCACACGGGGTTCACCGGGGTCGAGTTGAGGGAACAAATGAGGCGCCAGGTGGGGGCCCAGAGGCCCATGACAGGAAGTGGGTCGAGGCACCCCACCCTCTCTGTGCCCCCCTCCAGCTCCCGCTGCTGCCCCCACCGGCTGCACCAGGCAGGAGGGGTGGGAAGGGACAGCGGTCAGAGAAAGGGAGTCTGCTTCCCTGGGTTGCACCCCCCAACCAGGGCTCTAGGTCCCCTGGCTCCCAGGAGGGAAGAGACCCAGCCCCACATCCAGCAGGGATGCTGAAAAGGACACAGAAAGGCAGCCAGGGCCAGCGCTCACGGGCATCGGAGGAGCCCGGGGCACCGGCTGATTCGATCGGGGAACCCCAATGGTGCAGAGGGTCTGAAATGAACGGCCCCTCTCCCCACTTGCAGTGATGGGGAAACTGAGGCAATGAAGCTGTGAAGGCATTTGACACCTTAGCATGAAATGAGGGGTCAAATTAAACTCCTGGCTTGATGCAGTAAGCAGGGTTGAGGAAGGTGGGCAGGCCGGGCAAGTTGGGGTGTGGGAAGGGGCTTCTAGGACATGGGGCTGGGCGCTAACTGCTCCCAGAGTGGGTTGTGGGGTTCTTGTAGCTCCAAGGGAGAGGACTCCAAAAGCCCCCATATGGCCCAAAGGCCTCTGACTGATGTCACATCACCCACCATTTCCCAGCTGGTAGAATTGCCTGCCTGGGTGCTGGGTACAGAAGGTTCTGGAGGCCACCTCCAACTGGGTGGGAAAGAGCACTGTGAATTGGGAGAGCTGGGGGTAGGCAGAATGTTGGCCCATGTGCCCCGCCTGTGCACTGCTAGGCTAGACTGAAGCTCAGTTCAGAAAAATCTTGAGTTCCCATCCCAGCAACTTCAGGGCCTTGGGCCTTTGACTGAATTTCCATGAGCCCTGGTTTTCCCATCTAGCTTGAATTTTTTTTCCAGCATCATGGCCCCAACAGGTTCCCACCACTTGGTTTTCCCAGGACCACCGGCTTTTGCACAGGAGGCCTGGGTCCCTGGAAAGCCCTCCATCCTCCACAAACCAGGTTGGTCACCCTCAAAGGGGCAGTGCAGGCTGGACATGGGGGTGGCTGTGGCTGTGACCCCAGCCCAGGCCCCTGCCCCAGCCCCTTCCCCAGAACACCTGCTGTGAGCGACTCCTTCGCCCTCACTATTTTTTTTTCTAATAACGCGGGGAGGGATACCCCAAGGACCTGCGGACAGTGGGACCGGGCACTGCTGGGCCCTAGTTCCCAAGAGTCAGCCCCGGGAGCTTCCCATGGGTGATGCCAGCCAGCGAGGGCCGTGGATGCCACGTGCCCACTGCTCATGTGGCCTCTTGCAGCTCTGTGCCCCTGGAGGAGCACTGCCCCAGGGCCAGCCTGGGAGCAAAGCCACGCGTGACGCCCGCTGACCATGCCCACACCCACTGTCCAAGGGTGGGCTCCATCTTTCCGTTCCCCCTGCAGGTCCCTCCTGGGACACTAGTCTCCCATGGATGCCCCCAGGTGAGACAGATGAGGTAAAGCTGCCCAGGAGGTCAAGGAGCCCCCTGAGGGCCAGCAGGTGCAGCCCACAGCACGGGCAGGGGCAGCCTGGGGCAGCCAGCTGGGGCTCCAAGAGGGCCACACAGTGACCTGGGGGACAGACCCTTGCTTGCCCCCCCCTGGGGACTGGGCACAGAGGCAAGGACCTGAAGCCTGAGGCTTGCGAGGGGAAGGGGGGGGATCGGGCAGAAGTTGTGTTGCCCAAGATAGAAAAGGAGGGGTGCAGGGGGCACCCTACAGGCAGGTGGAGGCCCGTGGTCACATCGGGGCCCAGAGGCCACCTGAGGGCATCAGGGGGACCCCGGGCAAGAGGACGACCTGCTGGGCCAGCGAGTCTGCAGAAAGAGACTGTGGGGGTGCGACGAGCAAGGCTGTGGGGGAGCCCAGAGAGACCAGCAGCCGGAGGGGCAGGTGTCACAGCGTCAGGAAATGCTCTGGGGGTGCGGCACAGAGCCGTCCCCAAGACCCGGGTCCCAGCCGCCAGGAAGGAAGCACACGGGGCCCTACCAGGCCGGAAGAGCCCGTTCCCCTCCCCTCATCTGCAGCCAGCCACAGGGAATTTCCGTTTAGATTGCGGTGGGCTCCTGAATGCCCCCCGCACCTGCAAAGTGCATCCAAACCCACGGGGCTGGTCCAAGTTTCCCACAGGGGTGGGGGGGGTCTTCGGCAGGGAGTGACGGGTGGGGATGGCCGGAAAAAGCCGTTTCCTGGAAGCCCCCTCTGATGAGGCCAGCCCCAAACCGGGTATAATTTGGACTCGTGGGACTGAAAACTACAGCTCAACCATGGAGGGTTCCCGGGGAGCGTGTGTGGGCCGAGGCCAGGGGCAGACCGCAGGGGGTGACCAGGTGGAAGGCAGGGGAGGGGGCCCAGTGCGTGACCCGGGGCAGGAGGGCCCAATCCCTCCCTCCCGCACCACTGAGAGTCTGCTCTGTGCCTCAGTGTCCCTGGCGGGACCACCTCATGGAGCAGACAGCCTAGAAGGGGGGGCACCATCAAAAAGGAAGGAAGGACTGGTGGAAGTGGGGAGTGCTGTGAAGACAATGGAAAGGGGTGTCGATGGCGGGGAGAAAGGGCGACATCCCGCTCCTTCACCCCCACAGCTGGGGGCCACCCCATTCAACCCCAAACCAGGGACCTACTGACATGACAGGACACTAACAGTCATCAAAATGGTAGATACTGGAAATGCATATTTTAATCAACCAATTAGTTGTGTTATAAGGAAAGGTCTACAAGAATTAATTTTGGTGATGGACGCACAACTGTGTGGTGGTACTGTGAACAACTGATTGTACACTTTGTTTGACTGCATGGTATGTGACTATATCTCAATAAAATTGAATTATTAAAAAAAGGGTCTATGAAATAGTTCCATTCAAAAACTGTTTTCAAAATAAAATGCTTTCAAAATATATAAAAATGTATCTGCATATGCAAAAAATAAATCTAGACACATCCTTAGACCTTTCACAAAAATTAACTCAAATTGGATCATAGTTCCAAACATAAAGCTCAAAACTATGAACCTTCTAGAAGATAACCTAAGGAGAAAATTTACACTGCCTCTGGTTTGGCACAATGTTTTCAGATACAACACCAAAAGTGCAATCCATGAAAGAAAAAATTGATAAATTGGACATCATTAAAATTTAAAAACTTCTGCTCCATAAAAGGTCTCAAGAGAATGAAGAGACAAACCACAGACTGTGAGAAAATATTTGCAAAACACATACTGATAAAGGATGTGTATCCAAAATATGCAAAGAACTCTTAAAACTCAACAATAAGAAAAAGCTCAGTTAAAAAATGGGCAACTCTCTCTCTCTAACTGAGCCAACTTGACAGGTAAACTCACTGCGCTGCCCCCTATGTGGGACCCGACGCCAAGGGGTGTAAGCATCCCTGGCAATGCAGGATGTGACTCCCAGGGATGAATCTGGACCCGGCATCGTGGGACTGAGAGTATCTTCTTGAACAAAAGGGGGATGCAAAATGAGACAAAATAGAGTCGGTGGCTGAGAGATCTCAATGGAGTCAAGAGGTCACTCTGGTGGACATTCTTATGCACTATACAGATAATACCTCTTAGGTTTTAATGTATTGCAATGGCTAGAAGTAAATACCTGAAACTACCAAACTCCAACCCAGCAGTCTGGACTCCTGAAGACGTTTATATAATAATGTAGATTACAAGGGGTGATAGTGTGATTGTGAAAACCTTGTAGATCACACCCCCTTTCTCTAATGTATGGATGGATGAGTAGAAAGACGGGGATAAAAACTAAATGACAAATGGGATGGGATGGGGGGATGGTTTGGGTGTTCTTTTTTCATTTTTATTTTTTATTCTTGTTCTGATTCTTTCTGATGTAGGGAAAATGTTCAGAAATATATCGTGGTGATGAACGCATAACTAGATGATCATACTGTGAACGGTTGACTGTATACCATGGATGATTGTATGTTATGTGAATGTGTTTGAGTAAAACTGAATTTAAAAAAAAATGGGCAAAAGATCTGAACAGACACCCCACCTAAAAAGATATACAGATGGTAGATAAGAATATGAAAAGATGCTAAATATCATGTCATTAGGAGTTGCAAATTAAAACAATGAGATACCATTACATATCTATTGGAATGGCTGAAATCCAAAAAACCGACACTGCCAAATGCTGGCAAAAATGTGGAACAACAGGAACTCTCATTCATTGCTGGTGCGAATGCAAAATGGTGCACCCATTTTGGAAGACAATTTGAGAGTTTCTCACAAAACTAGACATAGCCTTACCACACGATCCAGTAACCAGGCTCCTAGTGTCCGCCCAATTGAGTTGAAAACTTATGCCGATGCAAAAACTGGTGCACGAATGTTTGTAAAAGCTTTATTCATAATCACCAAAAACCGGAAGCCATCAGGCTGTCCTTCAAAGCATGAACGGATGACACACCGTGGGCCATGCAACAATGGAACTTTATTCAGCAATAAAAAGAATTGAACTGTCGAGTCACCCAAAGACATGGAGGAACCTCAAATGCACATTGGGAAGTCAAAGAAGCCAGTCTAAAAGGTGACATAACTATGATCCAACTAAACGACACTGTGAAAAAGCCAAAACCACAGAGACCACAAAAAGATCAGGGGCTGCCAAGGGTTCAAGGGGAGGGAGGGATGGTGAACAGGTGGAGCCCAGGGGAGTTTTAGGTGGTGAAACTCTTCTGTATCACACTACAATGGTGGGTACAGGCTATAAGTAATAATAATAATATGTCAATATGGGTTCATTCATTGTAACAAATGCACCACACTGTTGCAAGATATTAGAAATAAGGGAAATTGTGTTCAGGGATTGGGGTGGGAATGGGGTAGGTATATAGAACTTTCTGTACTTTCTGCTCAATTGTTCTATAAATATAAAACTAACTAAAAAATGAAGCTTATTAATTAATAATATATGATACAAAAATCTGCATACATTAAAACAAAATAACATTTTTACATGAATTATCCTTGGTACATGTGATGGTTAACTTCGTGTGTCAAGTTGGCTAAGTTATGATATCCAGTTGTTTGGCCAAGCCCTGGCCTGCTTGCTTGTTGCTGTGAGGGTATTTCATAGATAGAATTTGCTTCTACAATTAATTGACTGCATCTACAATCAACAAAGGAGAATCCCCTCAGCACTGTGGGGAGTCTCCTCATTCGATCAGTTGGA
Organism: Bradypus variegatus; assembly: GCA_004027775.1. Classification (NCBI taxonomy): domain Eukaryota; kingdom Metazoa; phylum Chordata; class Mammalia; order Pilosa; family Bradypodidae; genus Bradypus; species Bradypus variegatus. The sequence continues at coordinate 2,873 of PVKY010014981.1, read as the reverse complement.
GGTCAGAAAAATTTCTGCCTCAACTTCAGCAGGAGTTCTTGCTAAAATTTCCAGCCAGCAGGCTTCCCCTGAGGAATTCAGACTAAAGACTTTAGCATCATCTTTATCAGAGTTTCCAACATGTGCCCTGCACTACGGATTTTGGACTTGCCAAACCCCACCATTACATGAGCCAATTCTTTATAATAAAACCCTTAATATAGTATTATGGATAGATGATGATGATAAAAAAATATATAGATATAGATAGATGATAGATAGATAGATAGATAGATAGATAGATAGATAGATAGATAGATAGATAGATAGATAGATAAGAGATGCAAATCCCATATAGGACACACACACACAAACACATACATATATTTCCTGTTGGTTGTTTCTCTAGAGAACCCTGACTGATACAGAACATGGCCATGTTATTTCCTGAAAATCTTATTTCAATTTATGTTAATTTGTGTTTCTTGACCTCCCCAATAGACTTTTCTCTGTAGCATACAGTGTTTTTACTTGAGAAAATATGTTCTCCATAGATGGTGGGTGCCCCATAAGCTCAGAACAGGTTCTGTTGCACGGAGGATATTCATAACATAGATTTGTTTGTGTAGGATTTTTCTGTTTAATGTTAGTTTTGTTGGTTTTCTTTTTACTTAAATGTGTAAATATTTTAGCCCAAATGTTCTCACAGATGCTGTATATGTGTCTCCATTAAATTAAAATCTCCATTATATTTAAATCGAAATAGACTGTCTCTATATATGATTCTTTTTGGATGACTGTCTCATTTTGGTCCATTTGGGTTCAGAATATAAATTTATTCAATTAAACAAAAAAGCACCATCAAAAGTCTTCCCACAAACAAAGATATTCCAAAGCACAATTATGTAATTTTGGAATTGGATTTTGTACACTTTCTGAGTTCTTATGTTAAATTTGTTCCATTTCCTCCCTGCTTTCATAGGAAAAAACTTCAATGTATTTTCCTTTGCAAAGTTTGTTTTTGCTGATGACAATTCTTAGCTTCAAAAGCTCAAGTTCTTTGGTACTTTGTTTGTCAAATAGTTTGGATAAAAATCTCCAAACGGTTTTAAATAAAATACAACCAAAATTTAGAAACTCATTTTCAAAAATGTTCAATATCATCTTGGGACGCTTGGTTGATTTAGAAGGTATTTCTTCAATGGTTCAAATATTTCTAAATTCTTATGGATAACAAACCTGCTGAAGAATGTTGTTGTTTTTTGTTAACACATCACCTTTGACATGAATTTTGTTGTTCAGTTGCACTGTGAGCATATAAGAATATCTGTACATTTTGACAACTATAATGTCTGTTTCCATTGATTGAATATCAAGACTTGTTTAAATGGAATTAGGAATTTTGCATGCAGCAAAACCAGTTCTCAATAATGGATCTATTAATTTAGTCAGGTGACCCCCAAAATTTGTTGTCTTATCACCATCAAAATTAATAAAATTTCAATGTTGAACTATTTTTACTGAATTTACAGTAGCATTGATGATAATGTCAGATGTTTCACAATTGATAAAAGGAACTTCCAGAAGGTTTACTTTAATACCACCGACTGGATGAAAAAAATCAAAACATTATTGGAATTAATTTAACCGGTTTTCTACTTGAAGTGCCTGATGACACTGATCTAAACTGCCATCATTTAATGGCTTGTACAACTTCTGATGAGATGGGCACAAGAAGGCTTAGAATAAAACGTAAGTGAAGTGAGTTTAGAAGAACAGGCATTTCCTCTAAATAAAATGAAAGGCATCACAGAGTCATGTAAACACACCTTCCACAGCCGTGCGTGCGAAACCAGTCCTCACTCTTCTTTAAGCAACTACTAACTTTTGAAAGAACTGAAGCTCCCTCCAGAAGATCAGCTCCTCAGATTTGCTGGCACTCTCAACAATTTTCAGTTGAACTCCCATTTTGGGTGGCTAATGTCAACATGCATTTTATGTAAGTTAAATGTTCGCCATCAGCTTTCTTGAGGAAAAAAAATCCAACATTTTGTTAAACATGACTTTCATTGCTGTGCTTATTGCCACTGGGTTTATTCAGAAATTAAATTTAAAAGGCATTACCAAGCAATAAAAAATAGTTGTGGGTTTACATCATTCAATAAAATGACAGAACCACAGTTGTCAGTCTATTCCACGTGCACTCGACAGCAGGTCCACTCAGCATTTGTTTTTCATACACGTTTCATGGGATCCTGACATTTTCCGCTGACCCCTCCCCCTGGCTGCCTGCACGCCACAGCTCACTTGGGGTGGTTCTGAAGGACGGAGTTTTGAGCAGGAAACTTGGCCATCTGCTCTGTGGGGAGCGGGGAGTGGTTGGAGATGAGGACATGCAATGACTCACGGGCAGTCGGGGATGGCTAAGGAGGATGGTCAGGGCCCGGAAGGGACAAGACTGGAAGATTTCAGACCCAGAGGTCCAGGGATGAGGCTTGTGGATGGACTCGGATGTGGCCCAAGTGTGTGGCTTCCCCTGCTAGCGATGCTCTGGGTATCAGTGATGTGAAGCCCACCCAGGTTGGGGGGATGCTTGCCCCATGGGGCTCCACTGTGGAGCTCTGCTCCCACCCAGTGCTTGGACCATGAGCACATTAGCACAGTCCCAGGGCGGCAGGGTTGGAGGCTGTCACTGGCCCAGTGGCTTGGCCTTCCTCTCAGCAAGGCTCCCACCATGGCTGAAATCCTAACCCATGGACTGAGGGTCCAACCCACCAACTGAGGATCTAACCCATCAACTGAGGATCTAACCCATCAACTGAGGGCCTAACCCACCAACTGAGGATCTAACCCACCAACTGAGGATCTAACCCATCAACTGAGGGCCTAACCCA
>PVKY010014980.1:0-10371 GCA_004027775.1 Bradypus variegatus | reverse complement strand
AATGTTCATGTCAAATGAGAACTGTGACCTTCTGAGTGAAATTAAGGCATCTTAAACCAATTCTGCACTGTCACTGAACATAGAATGTAGAAACAGTGAGAAAATAAATATCCCTTGGTACTAACTGGAGCAATGTTCTTTTACTCATTGAACAAATAGTTATGGAAGGCCAATTCCATGACAGTTTTTGTGTTAGCTAAGGGCAAAAAATATGAACAAAACGTTTCTGCCCCCAAAGAATTCCTTTATTCCCAATTCTGCTACTGCATCCAGAGAAGACGATGCTTCAAAGTTTAGGCAATTGGGCCAAGAAGAAATGCTACAGGATTGCACTTTCAGGAACAGGAAGGTTCTAGCTTTGTCCTAGGCTCCAAAGTCTCTCAAATACTGAACCCATCTGACTATAGAAGCTTGAGGAAGTTGGTAATGAGCCTCAAATGCATACACCTTTAAAAAACTTTGGCCTGCGTGCCAGTAGTTCAGGCATGGGGGGGTGGGGGAGGTGGGAAGCCTTTCTGGTAGGCATCAGACAGACTCAGGATACCCGTTCTTTTCCTGGCTGTACTCTAACTTGACGTGTGATTTTAAACAGCTCACATCCTCTCTGGGCCTCAGTTTCCCTGGACTATGTCTTTTCTTTCTGAATGCCCCTTCCCCCAGTACCTAGCACATAGTAAGGTTCTGATAAATGCTTGTTGAATGAATGAATGAATCTCTGAAGTCCCTTCCTGCTCTGATACTGTGATGCTATGAGCTGAGATATCTTTGGGGAAAAATGGGATTGGCTAAGAAGAAAAAGTTTGGTCCCTAGAGCCATCATCCCCTTCCTTCATTTTCCATTTCCTCGGGACTCCTTCTACCTCAAACCTATCCAAAGCCATTATTTGGAAATCACTCCACTGATGCATATTAACAGAGCCCTAAAAAGCTCCAGCAGCCCTGACATCTGTCCAAATGTGCACTGAAAATGACTCATCGCTATTGTGGCTCTCTGAAATTAAGAAGCCTGATTCCCTAGTTGGGGAAAGGAGAGAGTCTCTCCCACATGATTATTTAACAGGAAGAGAATGCTCAGGGGTGAAGAGGAGGGTTGCCAGCTGCTTTTCTGCTCCATCAGGGGCAGCCCCCCCCAAAAAAAAGTGTTTTCATAACTATGAGAGGATGTCACAGTCATTTATTTTCAATCGTTCAGTACATATGAGGGGAACTTACTTTGCTGGGCATTGTTGGCAGACTTGAGAGAGAGTGTGTGTATGGATGGGGGAAGGAATGCTAAAGAAACATGACACACATTCCCTGAATTTTATGAGCCAGGCTGCAGTTGGGGGACCTGTAGCATGGTGGGGTGTTTGCATAGATTTTGGAATCAGACAGTCTTGGGCTTGAATCCTGGCTCTGCCACTGACTTTCTTTACAGTCTTGGACAAGTTACTTAATCTCTCTGAGCCTTAGGTTTACTGTGAGGATTAACTGGGTTTATTGTGAAGTTTATTGTGAGCACAGGGTCAGGGTAAGAGCTCAATAAATATTAGTTATTTTTATTATTGGAGAGTAAAAATGTTCACTTAAAACAGCTTAACAAAGGAGCGGGGGGTCGTGATCAAGCAGGATCGCTGTCTGTTCAGGCCCTCATCACCTCTAGCCAGGCACTATCAATCTCCAGAACAGCTCCAGGAGGAAGTTAGTCATTATTTGTGAATAATGAAATGTGGCTCAAAGAGGTAAAATAGTTTGGCCAAGTTCACGCAGCAAGGAATGTGGCAGAGGCAGGATTCAAACTAGAGCTCCCAAGCACGTATTCTTCCTGTTCCTAAATTTAAGTGCAAGTCGGAAGGGTTTTAGGGGCGGTCCTGGGACACTTGTCTTGAGGTCGTGATTACCACTGAGAAAGTATATTGTTTCTGAATTTGTACGTTTATTTTGTTTAGTTAGCAAATACATCTCCAGTGCATGCCACGGGGTGTTCTAAGCACTCTGAGATGGACGCTGCTATTATTCCCATTTTACAGATATGGAAACTGAGGCAGAGAGGTTAAGCAGTTTTCCAGAGGTCACACAGATAGTGAGTTATGGAAACAGCATTTATACATGTATAGCCGCTTCTCTGGCTCCAGAGACAACACTCCTCATCACTATCCATACGGCAATACCTTTTGGGGATAGTTTGAGGGAGGTTAGCTGTTGAAGTGAGCAGGTACGGAAGAGGGAGGGGAAAGGGAAAGAATTACCTCCTCCCCTGCAAAACACCCTTCGGTGCCATTGCTACAATAAGACCATGGGTAATTTGATCCAAAGGGTGAATGGCAGGATGAAATGGGGGCTGTTTAGCCCTGGGATTCTCTGAATCAACAGTTTCTCATCCCTGGCTCACTTCCTGAAAACCCTGCGCCTCAGCTTTGGAAATCCTTTGAGCACAAAGAGCTCATTTCCTGTGGCCAGGAAGGACGGGATGAGTTCCTGATGACAGCTCATCTCCCTCATTAAGGCACTCATAAAAGTGTTTAAAGGAGCCTGACTTATGGCTCTGCTGTTTGTGGAGATGCCCTTCTGCAAGGAGCCACTCTGGTAATTTGGTGCTAGGAGATGTGCAGGAGAAACCAGTTCGTTTGAGTCTAGGAATTATTTATGATCCCAAGAAGAGAGAATGTCAATTGGAGAGATAACAAGCTTTCACCATCACAACCGGATGCTTAATATGCCACCAGGGATGGAGGCAGATTCAGAATTCCAAAGACAGCAAGGAAACCTTGAGAGATTCTGTACATGCAGGTTGTCTGTTCCTAGGAAAGCTTCTGAGACAAGAACAGAAATGCAATAGCTAACAATTAAGGAGGGTTTACCTCTAGGCCATAGCCTATGCTAAACGCATTATATATATTAATTCATTTAATTCTCACAACATTCCTATCCTATTTTACAAATGAGGATACTGAGGTACAGAGAGGTTAAATAACTTGCCCAAGGTCACACAACTAGAAAGTGTCCAAGTCAGAATTTTAACCCAGGTAGGTCTACTTCCAACTTTGTGCTCTTAAGTGCCAGTCACAGTTTAGGAGGGTGACATTTACAGATATTCAAAATTACCTTTGATAATCCCTTAAAACGCCCATAAACTTTAGCATATTTGGTTTGAAGTATAGGTTACTGTTCAGTAATTCATATACACATTAAAAATAGATAAACACTGAGCTAAACTAAAGAGCAGAAGGAAAGTCTCTATGCAAATGTTTGTGCTTTTAAACTACTCCACCTTTAAGTGAACCATCCCTAGGGTAAAGAAGGAGTACCAGAGAATTCTGGAGTGCCCCTGCCTGCCTGCAGGGGTGACTCTATTTTCTTTTAATATTCAGCCCCTGTGACCTTAATCCATATCACATCATGAGATATGCTGTAGAATTAAGAGATAACACTGTCACATCTTGAGAGATGTTGTATTAAAGAAGGGATCTAAAGTCCAAGCCTAAATTAAAATGAACCTGATAGACTGAGATTCCTTGAGATAACCTTTGGAGCCTGGATTTGAACCCAAAATCTGCTGCTTACTAGATGTGTAACCTTCAGCAGTTTGCTTAACTTCCAAAACCTCAATTTCTTTATCTGTTGTCATAGCAAACCTTCTGTATTGAAAAGACTGAATTAAAGTCTTATAAAGTAGTGAACTTGACTGTAAATCATAGGATTTAAGTGCAAGCTCTTAATATGTTTGACCCAGGGCAGGTGACATCACTCACTGCTCTGGGCCTCAATTTTCCTCAGCTATTCTGTCTACTGCCCTCAAAGGTCATTGTGAGGAAACAGCAAAGCACTATACCAATTATGTACAAGGATTTTCTCATGTGCTTAGTAAATCTGGAATTGTGAGGACGTGCTGGGAGACCCCTGCTGAAGAAAATATTTCGGAAGAGTTCTGGGCCTGAAGTCGGAAATGAACTCAGATCCCCACTGTGGCCATTTACTGTGACTGTGTGACTTTAGGCCAGTGCCCTAACCTCTCTGAGTCTCCGTGTTTCCTTCTCAAGCGTGTTGAATAGTACGGACAGCACAGGGTTACCGCAGAAAAGTGTTGGTCACGTGGTAAACGCTCAATAAATGTTAGCCGAATATGAAGCCGGCTGAGCCTCCCCATCGGCTGGGTGGAAAAAGTACGCGGCCCCACCACGCATATCTCAGGTAGGGGAGATGCTCCCGGGCGCCCTCGGGGTTCCAGTGCCTCCCCACTCCACCGCCCTGCCGGCTGTTGCCATGGCTACCGGTTCAGGCCCGGAGCAGCACTGAGGCGTGTTCAGCCCAATCCCCGCCTTTCCAGAGTGACCATTGGCTAGAACGGTCACGTGATGCGCGCCGGTATGCTAATATATGGTAATCGACCCCACGCCCCTCCTCCCCGGGCCGCGTCCGAGTAGCCAGCTGGGTACGCGGCGCCGAGCCGAGGGGGCGGGCTGAGGGGCGGCCCCCGGGAGAGAGCCGCCAGGTGGAGGAGGAGCGCGAACGCGACCGCAGGTAACGGGCGGGCGCGTGCGCGCTGGGGCCGGCTCGCGGCGGGCGGGCAGCGCGCGGGGTACACCGGTCGCGGCGCTGGCGGCTTAACCCTTTGGGCACCCAGCTGTCACGGCCGGGTCGCGCGGGGCGGGGCACTGCCGTGGGCGCGGGCAGGCGGGCGGCGGGCGGCCTCCTGGATCCGCCGTGTGGGACTCGCGCGAGGACCGAGCAGTCCCGGCCGACTGATCGACTGGCCGCGGCGCGCCAAGGGCCGGGACTCAGCCGCAGCGAGGGGTGCTGAGAAGCCCTGGGGCCGGGGACCTGCGGGAAGCTGTTGGGGACGGGCTGAAGTACGGACACTCGCGAGGCGTCTCCAGGAGCGGCCGAGTCCTGTCCCGCGTGGAGGCCTCCGCTTGAGCAGCCAGTGGCCTTGCGGGGCCTGCTTCTCCCTCGAGCGCTCCACAGAGTGCGGGGAGACCCGGCGGGGGTCGGGCTTGGGCCTGACCTCGGCGTCCTTCCTCAGCCGCGTCCTGTCAGGCCAGTCGCCGGCACTTTTGACCCGAAGTCAAGCTGTGGCACCCTGTGGGACGAAGGCAAGATTGGTGCCTAGGGGACGCCAGCAGAGGGAACTGGAGATTGCCCGTGCTGGGAGGAGAGGACGATCCCCTAAAGGAAAAGCAGGCCCTAAGATTTGCCAGGTTTGGGTAGGAAGGATGCCCGAGAGAGGCACTAGCCTCTTGTATTCTGTGCTTGTGCTAACCTGACACCTGTGAAAAAAGGTCACTGCTGGACACCTGAATCTGGTTTGTCATGTGCAGAGGAACTGGCTGTTTTGCGTGAGTTTCTGACATTTTTTTAAAGGCAGGGTTTAAATTCATTTTCCTTCCCCCAGCTCAGTCCTGAGTCTGCTAGAGAAATCTCTTAATTATCCACCCACCCCCCACTGCAGTAAGACTGGTGGTGGTTTTAGTTTCACAGTGTAATTGAGCTTTCACTATAATAGAAATGATAGTATGGGAGATGTGCCACCAATATTAAGCTTGCCCTGGGAATTTCTTGATAGTGAGGGGAAAAATGTTTTCTAAAACCAATAAGGATGAAAAACTGGCTAATGTGCCAATAAGAACAACAGAATTTCCTTTATGGGTCTAAAGTCATTTCTTCTACATCAAGGAACAGCATGGATACACATGAAAAGTACCAGGAACCAATTTGATTTTTGCAAAGTGAAGTGCAAATTGCACCTCCATGTTGCTTTTGATGTCCTTTATTACAGAAAAACAAACACTTGCTATATGCCAGCTACGCTGCTGTCTTGGGAATGGAGAGATGAATAAGATAATTAATTAGTCCTTGTCCTCAAAGAAGTGGTGGGAGAGACAGAAATAAAATTACCAGTGAAAGTGTTAACAGCTATAATAGATTTGTCTATAAAGAGCTTGGAAACACAGAGGAGGGAGCAATTAGCTGTCTGAGAGGGTCACGGAAGGATTCCAGAGAACACGTTTAGGCAAGGTCTTGAAGAATAAATAGGAGTTTGCTTTGTAGGCAAGACTGAAAAGGACAAGAAGGGCAGTGAAAGCAGAGGAAATGATGAAAAGAGTGTGTATGATATGTCTAGGGAATGGCTTTATATTGCAACCATGGCTTTTTTCCTTTCTCAATAATGTAACTTTCCAAAGGTAACCTAGATTTTCTAGTTCCCACCACAGTTTTCCAGTGGTATTTTCCTTCTTGCTCTTCTCCCCCAATTTTTCCTCTCATCAGTCTTTCTGAGCTTGTTCCTGGTCTTTGTGACCCATATCTTTGCAAGTAAGCGTCTAACATATAGAGGTGGGAAGAGGATCTTTACAGTAGCTCCAAGGTAATGTTTGCCAAAGGAAGCTAGAGGCAGCATCTTGGGAGGGCAAATTTAAACCATACAAAAGGAATATATGGATCATAATTAGGGAAACAATGCTAAATATCAAGTCTGTGAAGTCGAATCTGTGGGACCATAGGAAATGAGTAATAAGATCAGAAGCCGGAAGAATCTGAAGCAGGAGAGGATTTGGGCTAAGATAGGAGACCGGGCAGAACTGATGCCAGGTATCATACAGAAATGATAGAGCTAATGTGGTGTCAACTCTTTTAAACCAGGCTGGATCTGACAGCTTCAAGCAGCTATGTAGAAAAAAAGGACAGTTCCATCTTAATAACCTATTTCTAGTGCTATGTTCATTCCGTTATTTCTCCCTCCACCCTCTTGTCTTGAGCCCAATTTCCACCCATGATTCACTTTTATTAGGTTTCTTTTACTGAGGCCTTGGCTACCAAAGCAGAGAAAATTCTGTTCTGCTGCCTTCATACCCACTTCTAGAACTATAAATAGTCCATTTTACCTCATAAGCCATCAACTAGCCAACCTATTTTTACTTCCTCACCATTTGGAAACAGCAAGAATGGGCCCAGAGGTAGTAAGGTGGGCCCAAAACTCATCTAATGTTTGAATTGGAAGAAGGCCTTTTAATTAAGTTAAAAAAAATTTTTTTAATGGATGATGGTGAATTTTTGGCATATCCTGTTTTTAACTCTATTACAGATAAAGCCATGTAAAGAAAGTAACACTGGGGTGATATGCCTAATGTGCATTGTTGAGAAGACTGATAATTCTGTAAGTGCTAGGGAATCATGGGTGGTATTTAAGCAGTCTTCTCAATCAACATATTTACTGAACATCTGCTTGTGTGCAAATATGATGCTGGGTGCTGTGGAGGAGACAGGAAAATGAGAAAAGTGGTGTAGCCTGGGTGTTATTCTCAGCTAACCAAGGATTCAGATCTCACTCTCAGCTAACCAAGGATTCAGATCTCACTTCCACCTAGTTACTAGTTATGTGACTTTGGGCAAGTTACTTGACTTCAGTTTCTTCATCTGTGATAATGCCACCTATCTCAAAGAGTTGAGGTGAGGATTAAATGAAATAACAAATGTAAAGGAGTAATACAGTAAAATTTTTTAAAGTTCTAAATATGTGGCATTACAGGAGTTAAGAGAGGGAAAAGATCATTGTTGACTGTGATTATCAGGGAAGGCTTTTTTCACAGACATGGTGACTTTCGTTGTATAGAGAGATGGAAGGAGGAAGGGATTCCCAGACAGGAAACATAATGTTTATAAAACATAGTACCAGAATATGGAAGGCATCAATTGATGAAGATGACCCATCTGTCAAGAACAGAAAATTTAAGTAGGGAAGTTCTAAGATTGGAAGGGTTGGTTGAGGCCAGATGGTAACAGGCATTGAATGCTGAACTAAGGAGTTAGGATTTTATCCTGTAGATTATGGAAGGTCTGAAGATGTTTCGTTAGAGAAATGTGAGGTAATGAAAGTAGTATTTTATGATGATTCTTGATGGCAATGTGGAGAATAAACTTTAGTAGGGAGAGAATGGGAACTATACAGACGGTTGGTTATTTAAATAGTGTAAGTGTGAGGGGATAAGGAACTGAGTTGGGTGATGGTGGTGAAAATAATAGATAGGTTCAGTAAGTATTAGGAAGGAAAAATGAACAGGACTTTGTAAGTTATGGCTTGTGGAGGACAAGAGATAAGGAAGAGTCAATATAGCCTTGAACCAGTGGCAGGATTGGCAGAACTAGAACAGACAGAAGGAAATCTGGTCTGAGAGAGAAGAGGAGAAGCTAAGTGTTAGGTATCTTGAGGTGATATTGGGACTAATAAGTGGATACATCCCATAAGCATTTGGAAATGGGGGCTAGTGTTCAAAAGAGTGAAGTCAGGGAGTCTTATGTACACAAGGTGTAATTATGTTGGCAGAAGGTGATAATTGCAGCCATAAGATTAGCTGGGGTTGCCAGTGCAGATATCATAGAAATAGTAGAGGACCAGTGACTAAAGACTTGGAGATTGCCTACATTTAGGTAGATAGGGAGAAGAAATGAGGTCAGTATGGTAGAAAATAAGGTATAACAGAGAAGCAAAATAACCATTTAATTTATTAGTCCAACATGCATTCCATTTACCACCATTTGTTGTGTACCTGAAAGATTCAAGGCCAACTAGGCATGCTGTTAGCCATGAGAGTGTTGTATCAGAGAAGAGAGGGTGTCAAGCTGGAGGAATTGGTTAGTAGTGTGCAACTGTACAGAGATAGTTGGAAATACCCATTATATTTAATAAATAGCAGGTTATTAGTAACTTTTTGGACATGATGGCTTCTATTTAGAGGTGGTGGCCATGAGGATATTTAAAGCCAACATTAGAGGCTTGTGATATGAGATGCTGATAAGAGATGGAGACAGCATGTGGAACATCCTTTGTGTGTTTGGCAATGAAAGGAAGAAAGTAAATGGGAAAGTGGTTAGAGAAGGCAGCAGAGTCAAGCAAAAGATTTGATCATTCCCATCTGCTTCATTGTTTTAGTTGCCCTGGAGTAGCATTCTCTTTCTCTTATATTCTTAATAGCAGTTCATTTCATAAACTTACTGCTTCCATAATTACCTGTTTATTTCGTTGAATAATAATAATAATGGCTACATTTATTGAGCACTCACTACATGCTAGGCACTGTGCTAAGCACTGCGTATATATTCTATTTATTATCCCATGTGATCTTCACAATACTGGTTGTACCTACACAACCTCTTAAAAGCATGGAGAGGCTAAGTTAATTGCCAAAAGTCACATACCTGATGACTCCAAAGCTCTTCTAAAGGACCTTGCTATACTGTCCCTGAGCCAGACTAGCTTCCTGGGAATATTGCCTGTGCAGTATCCCAGGCCCCTGTGGTTAGAAGGACCCTGTGTTGGGTTTAATGCTCTGTTGTGGCCATCTTGAAATTCTTATTAATTTTTAACAAGGGGTCCCTAAGTTTCATTTTGCACTGGGCAGGAGAATTATGTAGCCAGTCCTGCCTGAAACTATTGATACTATCTCCTGAAACTGGAAAAGAATTTTGTGCTATATCTTTTTGGATGCATGGCCTAAAGTCTTTGCTGTATTATACATGATCACATTCCCTATGGTTCTCTCATTTTGGACTCCTTGGGTCCAGTAGTATAATGTATGAAAGGCAAAAGAGGAACATTTTGAGCTTCAAGTAGCCAGCATGAAAAGGATAGAGAATAAAGAGGCAAGGAATTATTTACTCAGAATGACTATTGGAAACACATCCATCATATCTTGAGGGTATTTTTGGAGAGAGTCCTGATGCTGCTGTCCCTTCCACCTTAAATAAGAAATGCATTAATTTCTGTTCCTCCTGAAGCTTTGGAGACCAACTTTTAACCTACTGAAACAAACTGGGGTTAAACAGGTATGATACAACTCGTTTGCCCTCATCTGGTGCCTTTTTAATCAGGCCAGGTATTATACTGCCCAGCAGCTTTGGACCATATGGCCATGTCTAACACAGTTGTCTTGAACACTCTTGTTCTACTCTTGCCTTTGTTGCCTACTCTATTCCTTTATCTACCTTCTGGCCTTTTTGATACTGTCTTTCAATTTGGCTTTATAGTCACTACCTGGGTTTGACAACAAATTAAATTTTACTGCTTGTCATGATTATTACTCTTTCAAACCAACTTTTACTACTTTCTTGTTCTTCCTTCTCTGAGTAATCGTTTGACCAGGTCCTGACACTACTTGGCACTAGTTGACTAAATTCTAGCACTAGCCGACCTGGATTCCTTTGTGGAGGATATATATACAAGACTGAGATTGTGTTGCCTTTTCCCATTTTCTTATCCCCAATCAGAGTGTTTGTTCTCATTTTCTGCCCCCAGCATGGACCAGGTGAGCCTAAGAATAAGTGAGGTTAAAAAGATGAACAGATTTAGGGTATAACCTATGGTTTATTTCTTAAAACAAAGTTTAGATGACCAGGGTT
>PVKY010014979.1:0-10361 GCA_004027775.1 Bradypus variegatus | reverse complement strand
TTATACCTCTGATCCTGAAGGTCACTGGAAGTGTCTTAAATTTGCCTACCACTGAAAAACCTTGTCCCCAAAGAGGACTACAATCCCAGAGATGGCTTCCACTGATAGGGCAGGCAAACACAGGCTTCATTTTATATCAATGCTAAATTTAACCTTTTTTCACACTAATGCAGAGGTGAGAAACGTGAGTTAAACAGTCAGAGAGCCTTGAGTTAGTCAAGTAGGGTCTCTGGAATTTAAAGCTTTACTTGGTTAACTTTTTATTATAAAATATTTTATAAAACATTTTTAAAATATACAAAAGTAAAAAGAATAGTATGACATACCCCATTATCAAATTATCAAGACTTGTGTTCCATCTATTTTGAAGCAAATCCCAGATAGCATATAATTTCATCTGTAAATATTTCAGCATCTATAGCTGAAATACATGAATTTTTTTTAAAAAAAATCACATTATTGTTGTATGTTGGCATTATTAATTCCAAAGCTTTATTTTTTAAGGACAGACTACTATATACTAATTAGGTCACTGAGTGAAGAACGGTTTGAAGAGATGACTTTGAAGATTTTTCGACATTAAAAATACACCCTAGGGGCCAAGGTTGAATGGCAAATATGATGTTGCTCCTTTCGTGGATTTTGGAAGGAGAGCACACGTATGTATACAGGCACTAAACTGGCATTTAAAGCTCAGTTGTTTAGATAGAATTATATCCTTTGGAGTGTTTGGTGAGAATGAATGCTTTCCTCTGACTAGCTGGTGGTGACAGCATTAGTGAGGCATCAGCTACAAATAAACTCTCTGAGGCATATACTCTGCAAACATAAGCACAAGCAAATTTGGCAGCTAGCGGTGATCTAGCAGTTGGATCCTAAGTGCCCCCCACGCCGCTTGTTGAGCCTAATGCAGAGTGCAGTTTGACCGCCGGTGCCGTGAGCATGATTAGCTGTTATTGCACTTTGTGAACTGTCTGAGGCCCCAGAAATACTGATTTGGAGGCAACCTTCTGTTCCACCCTGCAAACATCTTTCCTTCTTCCCTCAAGCTATAAGGAAGGGGCAGGTGGGGGGCATTGAAGTAGAGGAGGAAAAGGGGTCCAGATGGGGAAAAAAAGGGTGCTGAAAAGATCCTGTAGGAACTAGGTCAGTACTTTGGAGATTAGAGTAGTGTGCTTCATCCCTGAATGCAGGAGCCAGGGCCAAGTAGCATACAATTAAGAGGAATTAGAACAGCAACAAGTAGCTTGGATTTATCAGCTTTAATTGTCTATTGTCAGGACAGAGCTCTCCTCCCAGGGATCGGGGATCGTGGTAGCAGTCTACATCCTAATACTTTTAATGAACCTCCACTGTGGGATTATCTCTGCTAAAGACTGGTGCCTGTTCTTTTAAAAGGAGCTGTTGGGGAGCCGACCTAGACAAGCTGCTGCTTTCCCTGTGATTGGTCCCCATTTTAAGGTAATACAGTGTTGCCCTTCTGTCTCCAGGGACACACCTTGAGGGGGAAGATGCTATTGAACATTAACTCCTGTGCCCCTACTTCCCCTGTGTGTTCTTTCAGGAAACAATGGGCTGGAGATGGAGATCAGATAAGTGCAGCTGATGGCTTCAGAATCTCCACACTATCTTCATGTTAAAAGGTTTCCTGGCTTATTCTTAGTCAACATTAGAGAGTTTTTCAAAAGATAAGGTGTCTATTAAATGAGGTTTTTCATTGTATTACTTTTGCCTTCTTTTTCCTCCATCACCTCTCAACCACTCAAGTGCAAAAGGGGGCATTCAAGGGGCCTGACAAACTTCCTCCCAACCCAGGCCCTGAATTAGATGGATTTCTTTCTTTTTTTTTTAAGGTCACCACCTGTGTAACCAAGGTTCTGCCAAGGCAGGTCTCCACCCCACCCCCCACCCCCACCCCACCCCCATCCCTTTCCTAGCCCACCTGTACCTTTGGCCCAGTAGAGTCAATACAGAACTCTAGGCTGAAAATCCAGAGCTGGGTTCTGCCTGGGCAGTAGTTTGTCTGTGGGTTGGCATCACCCAGGTTTGCAGCTGTATCAAAAGCAGGGATGGGATGGGATGACTTTTATGCTTCCTGACCTCAGGTCCTCAGTTTCCTGGGCAGAAAAATGAGGGGTTGGACTGGATCAGGGGTGCTCACCCCAGGCTGCGTGCTTGATCTCTCATGGAGTCAGCCCAGCCAGGAGGCAGCGGATCTGTCTTTAAAGTGATAACTAGGATCCTACCTTCCTTTTTCCTTTTCTCTCTCTTTGTTGGGGGATTCAAATGATTTCATCATTAACCTTTATAATTCCATCTGTCTCCTCTACTAATGCATCCTGGCACATAAAAATCAAGCCTCTCTAACCTTGTATCTTCCCTTAGGATGAGAAGAAATCTTCGGTCCCATTTTTAATAAAAAGCAATTTTCCCTTCCTCCCTGTTTTAATATTCTGTGGTTTCAGGGAAGCGCGATGTAGCAGCACACACAGGGTGCTTCTCCCTGTTGCCGAGAA
This sequence comes from Bradypus variegatus, assembly GCA_004027775.1. Taxonomy (NCBI): domain Eukaryota; kingdom Metazoa; phylum Chordata; class Mammalia; order Pilosa; family Bradypodidae; genus Bradypus; species Bradypus variegatus. Next base: position 7,845 of record PVKY010014979.1, on the reverse strand, counting down.
CTGCTCCTTCCCTCTGGCTCTCCAGGCCTCTACAGCTCGGCTTCCCGCCCCCATTTCAGCTGTCCTTCAGAACCTCCTTTCACCTTTGTTTGCCGACTCAGCCTTCCTTAATTGTAATGTAGTAAAACGCTCCGATCTACAACCTTCCTTTTTATTTTCACCTGGAGCCGTCCCCTCTTTCAGACGTCTCCTTCCTCTAAAAGGTGAGAGGAGCAAACAGTTGTCCCACCGTCTTCCATTCTTATTTGTGTGGCAACGACTCTCCCTCTTCCTAAAATGAAGAGAAAACAAGAGAAAGCTGCGTTTCAGAATGTATTCCTTTCCTGTTTCTCTCTTTCATCCTTATTTCCAGTCACATTTGGCCCTGTTAATTTAGTTTTATTCTTCTGTTCTACCAAATGTAAGATGAGGAAATGTCTTCTGGTTTCGGAAATGATCCTCCTCTCCAAGTCCTTCTCCACAGCCCTTTCAGAAATTCGAATTCCTCTCATTTCTGAATGTTTGTCTAAAATAAAATCATAATTAGGAAGAAAAACAAACATTCGAAACCCACCTTGGTTTTGCCACAGATCATATGGGAGTGATTATTATTGCTATTGCTACTAAGTTGGTGGGTGTCAAACTAAATGAATAATTTTAAAAATACAATGCATAAATGGTTAGATAAGAACACAACTGCCTGTCTGAAGGGAGGGCTAAAAAGACACCTGTGTGTACTAACACAGGTGTTTCTGTGTGTGTTTTATGAAGTCCTCTGGTTGGCACTGATCTTCCTTGCTAGGGAGGTGGAGGGAGCTCTCCTTTGGTTCTTCAATTTACTTAATTTTTGTTTCCCTTGTTTAGGAAGTCAAAACACTGACTTCATTTCAAAACATCCACAGCCCACTACGCTCACCATCCCAGGGCGCTGAATATGTTTGCCAAAAGTTTTAGGGAGGTGAGCTGTGTCATGAGAAGGAAGTCTTGTGCTATTTTTAAATTAATTGTACACATCATTGAAATATATCATACACATATCATACCAGTGACACACACACTGCATTGTAACATAGCATGTGTCATACATACATTCTCTCTCACTCATGCACACATACTTGCTCTTCTTGTCTGGCTTTAAAAAAGGAAGGCAGCCAGAAAGCTGAGCCCAGTGATCTGAGTTGAAAAGGCTGTTAAAAGTTTAAAAACCGAGTGGCCCTCTCCTTCTCAGTCTGGCTTTGAGATGTGGGAGGGCTTCAAAGCTGCAGTGCCCCTCTTTTAGAGCACAAGTTTGCAGTTGGTCCCCAAATGTTTACCAGCATGAAGATGCCTAACTTACAGGAAGTGGGAAATGGGTGTGGGGTGAGGGTGGGTGGGGGGGTAGGGACTGGGGAGAAGAGGGTGTGTGTGGGGGGGTGTTCTCTTGATGTGGTTAGTCTGTCATTGACCTTGTTTGGGTATAGCAGGAGTTGAATTAGAAAATGAGAACACGTTTCATCTTGGGCATATTTCATCCCATTTTTTACTTTCCTTATGAAAAAAAAAATTCCCAAGTGGAGTCAGGTCTCCAGATTTGGCACTCTATTTCCCTTCATTCTACAATAGTCCTTTCCCCATACAGTTCATCTGGCCTCCTGCGTTGCAGTTCCCAACCCACCCAAGGACAGTAGGGAGAAAACTGCCCCAGTAGCTGAAACCAAGTAACACCAGATTGTTGGACTGTTGTGATGACACCATCAAAGGGAATAGATGGGGATTTCTGAGAGCCGAGCTATTTGGATCATTTGTGATTTGCTGCCCTCGTAAACACTCTTAATAAGAGAACTCTGCCTGAGAAATGCTGATTAATAAAAGTAACTGAGGTTTTTTCCTAACAGAGAGGGGAAATAATATAATGACTAAAAATGCATCAAGATATTACTTAGAAACAAACATTTTGAGACTTGCGATTCCAGACAGTGGCAGCCTCAGCTAGCTCTTTCTGAACAGTTGTACCAATGCCAATATCTCACAGCTTTAGTCTGCATTCTAAATGTGCAATACTTGGCCTTCTAGAAGGGGTGAAGGTCAGAAGGTCAGCCCCCTTAACATGTAACTTGAGGGTTTAACTTAAGGGTTCTTCCTCCTTACTGTTTTCGTGATGGACAGTACTCAAATATTACGATATGGACTGTTTTTCTCTGGTGAGGGGCATATTTCCTTAATTTATTCCTTCTTTCGTTTCTTTACTCATCTTTCTTTTTAAGCTACATTATTGCCCATCTTTGACTGCTTTAATCATAATCAGAAGGTTGATTTACAATTTTTTTATTGGCTTATTTTGAGACAAGAGGCAAAGGTTTGAAAGGTTTTGTATTCTAACACTCTGTTTCTCAAAACTTACTTTCCTTAAAGTTCTGCTCGTGGCCTTGTCCAGCTCAGCCAGAACACCTGGAACTAATTTTAGGGTTGCCTGGCTGAGCCCCACACTGGTATTTGAAGTTTGCGTCCTCCCCAGACTCAAGCCCATTTCACCACCTCCGAAGGTGAGTGCAGGCTGATATTAATTAACAGTGAGTTGATTCACTGGCATCTTCCAGTCATTAAAGTAAATATTTGGCTTAAAATAGCCCTTTTCCCACTCCAAATATCAGACTTTTTGCTAATCCCTTACTCCATCGTGTTTGACTCACCAGCAGTTACATGGTATATGTGGCCTAAGAAGACATTTTGATTCTAAAAGGGAAGTGAAATACTCTAACATCTGCAAGTGAGACTGTTTGGACAGCAGGCTGGCCTTCAGTATGACTACATTGTTTTTCAAAATGTCCATTGTGGCGCTGACTCAGCATCACTTAATAAACCCTCTGAAGAAGGCTGGATTTCTCTTGTTTAATTATCATCTTGGAGCTTTCAGAGAGCTCTTTTAGGAGTTGTTCATTCAGTTTTATACCCTCTGACATCTAAAAGTGCTGTGTCCTCTTGGTGCTAGCGTCCCCTCTGGCATAACATGCAATAACAGGTGGACTAGGCAGTGAGAGGGCAGCATATGTTATTTAGGTCCCTTAGTGGGAATTTAATTGTTCTGTACTACAAAATAGAGATTGTAGAGTGACTGTAGATGCAAATACCATTTCTGACAATCTTTTTCAAACGCCCTTCAAATTCTAGGAAAGTTTCCTTAAAAAGGGAAAGGCAATTTGAAGATAAACAGACATATTTTTATGGTTGTGAGTTCATTTTCTTGTTTTGCTTTGTTTGGTTTCTTCCTGTAAACAAATACTCAAATGTCCACTTCATTTTATGACTAAGTTGGTATCATTAGGTTGGGACTGGGTGTGTGTATGTGTGGGTGGGTGGGTGGGTGGGTGTATTTGCACATGTGTATTTAAAATGTTAGAAAAGACATTGCAGCCTAAGGTAGAAGGAAAGATGATTTTAAAAATAAGGACATGTATGAGGCAAGCAGGAAAAGTTGGAGACTTGCATTTCAGTGATCTAAATAGTCATTGTAATGGGCTGCTTCCTATAAATGGACCCTTTGCATCATTGTTTCTCTGAATTAGAGAATTCCTTGCTGAAGGCACAAGACCATTGAAGGAAGTAAAGCATCTGGTTTGTTTTGTAATGAGAAGCAGGAATGCAAGGTCCATGCTCTTAATAATAAACAAACAGGACATTGTATGCCATCATCACAGGATGTCCTTCCTTCAACAGAGGACTGACTTGGACTAAAGGAAAAGCCTGACGGGGCTCAGAACCCACTAATTACTGCTGTTCTGCCTTCCACTTGCAGTGATCAGTTCAATATTCCCCTTAACTGTGGAAGAAGTAACACTATACATTTTACTTACACACTCCCCTTTAGTCTGGCTGTGGATTTGGGGAACAGAAGTAAGGCAAAGAAATTTCAATATGTAGGACTGTAGTTTTTCCTATTTCCCTATTTACTAAATTTTTGGAAGAGGGAAGTTAGTTTTCCAAATTTGAATGTACAGTATTTTGGCAGGAGAAATGGCAGCTGACAAGATTTTGGGAAAACATGTATTTCTTAGGCAATAGCTTAAGTATTAGGCAGCTATGTTTCATTAAATTAAGTGCAAAAATATTCTAATTTGCTCTTGAATACTTTATATATTCTGTAACTGGGAATCTGACCTGAGGAGCTACAAAATTTTTAGGTAGCTTTCAAGGTTTCTTTAGTTTAAGGAATGCGCTCCCCCTTATTAAGCCTCAGCAGAAAGGATGGCGGTCTGGGGTAATTAGAATACAATACAGCCCAAGTAAACGCTGAGGTTAAGTGTCTTCAAAGGGAAGTAAAAAGATTCCAAGTAAATGTTGATATTCACAGGCGAGGAGAGGAAGCTCCCGGCGCTCGGAATCTGGGGGGAAAGCCCTCGGCGAGGTGCAGGTGTGGCCACGCCCCCACTTCAGGCAGCTGGCAGGGTGAATCAGACGTGTGGCTGGCTAATAGGAAATCTGCAACAGGGAGGGGAAAGGAGCCGCCGGTCTGGTTAGCACAGACTGAAAGTGCAGCCGTGACACTCGGCCCTCCAGTGTTGCGGAGACGCAAGAGCAGCGCGCGGCACCTGTCCTGAGCCGGCACACGGGCGCCCGGGCGGCGGTAGAAAAGCAGGGACCGCCGAGGTGCGCGTCAGTCCTGCGCAGCCCGGCGAGGCGACACAGGAAGAAATGTCGGCAGTGTAGAGATGAGCGAGACTTATCTCAGATGTTGGATTTTTGCTGGGAAAAACTTGTGGGTACGACCTTGGTAAGGAACTTGATTTTATTTTTTTATTCTGAAATTGATCTGAAAACTTTTTTTTTTGCTAGCGTAGTCGCCGTAGAAACAAGAAATGTTTTTGCCTTAGCGCATTTAGTGCTGTCAAACATTTATAAGACTCTTTCCTTATGAATCATTAACCCTTTCAGTTCTACTACGCAGAATTGTCAATTCATTGAAATTTCAGTAGTGGTTCCTGCCTACCATCAAAGAAAGTAAATCCTCCGGGCTGGTTTTAATTTTTAAATTTTATTTTTTTAACATTTATTTGGCATCACGATTGGACATGTTGGAACTAAATAAAAATAGGCAAGTTTTTTTTCGATCTTAACTAAAGGAAACTTCCCATCTGACTTTTTAAAGAGCATCATAAGTAGGGAAGAAGTGGAAGAATATATAAAAGCCACCTTGAACACTTTCACAGTGTTATGTTTACATTTTAGCAAGAATACTTTCTTACATAGAAATGCTACCTGGAGTCCTACTGATTATCAAATATGTATAGATGGGGAGATATTGAAGAAGCTGTTTACCTTATTTCTCTTCGAAGAGTACTGAGTGTGAGGAGAGATCTGCAGGAATATCCTTATTAATTTGCAAGTAGAAACAGCTTGTCCTCTGAGTCTTCTATATTTATTATAACTTTAGTTACAGTAAACTGTACCACACCAGTGACTTCTGGGAATTGGTATACTTTCAGATTTAAATGGAAAGTGCTATTTGTGGCTGAGGGCTCCTAAAGGAATTCTCTCCAGGGACTTCCATTGAACGGTTTTATGTTTTGTTTTTGCTTTTTCAATTTTGGCGTGAGATGCCCACAGATCACGAAAAAAACTGCAGGGTGTTTTCCCCTTCACCCATTTTTCCTCCTCTTCCTCTGGTCCAAGTGACTTCTGTAAAGCTGCAGCTCAGTGATGCTGGCAGGATGCGACCGTTTTTGGTCTTACTTGTGAGAGGATGAAAGGGAGCGCGCAGCAGAGGGGGTGGGCAGGTTGTTTTGAAAGTTGTTTTGCATTGGGAGCTGGTGGGAAAGTTCAGGCTTCCCCATTTGGAAAAGGCAGGCTGGGTTCCGCTCCTGCACCACACGCGCTTTCCATTTTTAGCTTCATTCAGAGGCAGACAGAGCTCCTTCCTCTTCCTCTCCTTGTTTGTGACACTTTTCTGAGGCAGCTTTTCCACAGCACTGAGGGTCTGCCGGCCATGACCCCGGGCGTCTTCTTGGACATAGGACTGAGCGCCCACAGCATTTTTCTGCCGTGAGAGGTAAAGCCTGGGATTGTTCAGAGGTGTTTCTTGTTCTGATTTTTTTTTTCCCTCAATGAGGTGGCAACACTCTTTTTCTATTTTTCTTTCTTTTTTTTTTTTAAACTAAGAATAGCATTTAAAAACCTTGCTTCTTCAAGGCAGTCTACTTTATACGGCTTTTTGGCTGTTACTCAACTGCACCAAGCATTCTACATCTGCTTTTAAAGTCTTCAGACTACTGTATTAGTCATAGCCCTTCAGAGGGAGCCACAGACTCGGCAGGACAATGGGGATTAAAGGCCTTTCCCTTCTCTTCCAGGCTGCCCCGAAGTGTAGCTCCAGCGCTGTAAGGTTTCAAGGATTGGCAGAGGGGACAGGGGGGACCATGAAAATGGACATGGAGGACGCGGATATGACTCTGTGGACAGAGGCTGAGTTTGAAGAGAAATGTACATACATCGTCAACGACCACCCCTGGGATTCCGGGGCCGATGGAGGGACTTCAGTACAGGCAGAGGCATCCTTGCCAAGGAATCTGCTTTTCAAATATGCCACAGACAGCAAAGAGGTAAGCCTCTGATTTTTTTTTTTTAACAAAGAAGCTGGGCACCTGTCCCCAAATTTCCCTCCTTTACCCTTGAGGTCCCATAGAGCTGTGAGAATCTGTGTCAGTAAATAAATTGATCATTCACTTCACTTCTTTCATTGCTTTCTCCTCCCTAAGCCAATTCCTTCTTGTTCCCTCCAGCCCTCAACTGTTCCATACTAATTAGTAAACAGTTAAATCTTTTGGCAAATTGGCATGTCTTGAAAAAGTCTTCTTGCCGCATGGAGTGGGTGATATTGTCAGGGAGCTTTAGAGAAAGCCGTTGCTGCCTGCTCTGGCTGGACTCACTAGGCAAGACCCTCAATTTGAGGGGAGAAACTTTTTCTTAGAAAAAGAGTTTTTAATATTTCTTTGGCACCTCTTTGGTTATTAGGCAGCTTTATTCTTTTTAATGAGCCAGGTTTATTAGCTGGGTTTCTAAAATTATTCTCAAAACCTTGACGTGTTTATGAACTGAAGTGATGGTATAAACAGAGAAAAGGGTCATGTAAAAGTGTCCCCTGTCATCGTGACTTTTAAGAGCTAACCACTGTTTATCTGTGGCAGTTCCTTTGCTCTGGCTGAGCTGGCAGACCTGTTTCTTACTGGCCTCTGAAGTGGGTACACTCTTAATTGTTTCAAAGGGGCTGAAAACCCAAACATGGAATGAGCATCTGATTTGTGTTTACCCTCTTATATAACTATTACATCCAAGCGTGATGTTTAGCTGTGAAATAATTTGCAGAATGGCTTCTTGTTTTGAGAATTCAGCTACTGCAGTTGCTCTCCCCAGTGAGTGGACCGCTGCTGGGTCAAACTGAACAAGTCAACCCCCTCAATTGACTCCCCACACAAGCACCACACATCACTGTCAGTTATATTCCTCCTTCAGAAAGTAGTGGAAAGGGGATCATTTGCTCCTAGGAATCCAGAGATTGCTACTGGCACTAATAGCTACAGCCATATCAAGTCACCTTCCCCCTTCCCTAAGAACAGCATTTGGAGTCGAGGAGCCTGTTTTGGGAAAAGCTTTATCTCTTTCCTGTTTGTGTGTGTGAGTTCAGTGTGTTGGTGGGGGGAGACACAGCTGTCTAAAATTAAATAGAGCAACTCTGCTTTGAGTTTCATGAATGCTCAACCTTTTTTTTTTCCCTCCTGCTGGGAAAGTGGAGGCAGATTTTGTACAGAGCAAAATTTAACCTGTAGTTGTACATTAATGTTACCAAAAATTTAACCCCGGAGGTTGGCCTTAATTATACTTATCATTGAAAGTAAG
>PVKY010014978.1:0-10361 GCA_004027775.1 Bradypus variegatus | reverse complement strand
ACTGTTCCCCAATCCTTTCTGATTGTTTTTTTCCTGGTCCCGGGTAGTTTCCATGCACGCATGCGCGCAGCTCAGTTCTTAACTGATGGCTCGAGGGCAACGCTCTGCAGATCTCGGGGTCCCTGCAGATGTCCGTGCAGCTCTCTCCTCTGCGGTTTTCTGTCCTGTGAACCTTGGTCTCTCCTGCTCCTGTTCTCTCAGCTCTGTCTCCTCACCTCAGCGTCTCTGCTGGGCTCTGCCCGGATTCCCTCTCCTGCCTCGTGACCTGGGAACTCTTCCAAGGCCATGAGCTGGGGCAATTGTAGGGCTCACCTGGTTTGTTTTCTGTCTCGCAGTGATCACTGCCTGACACGCCCTTCTTGCAAACTGTTTTTTCCCCCTTTATACAATTGCTCCTCATTATCTGCGTTAGTTATGTTCTTCCATAAAGCGCCCTCCAGCACTGAATTATCAAATACCTCTTCCTTGTACTGAGGGGAAATACAGATGAAGTTCCTGGAGAGAACTCCAGTTGCAACATTGTTTCAATCCATCAATACATAACTTTGCTTTCTGTGTGTTTCTGTTTAAAGACGCCTTTTATCTTTTGCATCTTCCTTAAAATTGAATGCAACGCTTCCCAAGAAGGTTCTTTGTTTCAACAGGCTTTTAGAGACTGCCCCCCTGAACCCCAACTGGAAACTTTATCACAGACAGCTTTCAGAACATGCTAGTGCAACATTTAAACATTGCTTGTGGTTTGAAAACTGAAACAAGAAGGCAGAGCGTCACCTCGTTCCACCTCCATTTCAGCTGGGGCCTCAGCCTGGAACCTGAGCGTCGGTAGCTCAGCTTTTTTGCTGTTCTGCGCATGTCCGGGAATGGCCGCGCATGGCAGGAAAGCGCCACGGCTACGGAATCCTCGAATAACGAGGGTGGGCTGCGTTCGTCTGTTTTGATTTGGTTGTTTCTGGCGGGAGGGTAAATCTGCTCCCTGTTTCTCCATCTTGTACTTTCGAACTTTTTCTAAGCAGCACTTTCCATGTTTTAATTCACTTAATTCTCAGAATAACCCCATTGCACACATGAGAAAATAGAGGCACTGAGAAGGCGAATGACCCACCGGCGATCTCAGATCTCAGATCTCAGAGGTAGTCGTCGGCACAGATGGAAGACTCCCCAGCCAGGCTGGTGCTAGGGGAGAAGAGCAGAGACGGATTTCGGGGCTGATCTGGAGTTGGGGTGTGCAGGTCAGGTTGGGGAGCAGGTCAAGGACCCACTGAGAGCAGAGAGCAGGCGGGAAAGCCTGTGGTCAGTGAGAGCTGCTGGATGGGGACAAGCACGAGCACCGAGGAAGACGGGGCGGAGGGAACCAGTGGCCAAGGGGAGCTGTGCTCACAGGAGGAGTGGAGGTGTCAGAGGCAGGGCCCATCTGGGTCAAGATGGGGTCCTGAGTGTGGCTGTGGTGGAAGTGGTGACAGTCACTGGGTCACTGGTGTGGATAGGTCAGGGGTTCTGGATGGTCACTCACATGGACAGTGTCCAACCAGGATGGTGGGAGGAGAGGAGCTGGGGAAGAAGATTCTGGACCCTTGCTGAGCCTCCCCAGAACGTGGAGTGTGTGTGTGTGTCTGTTTGTGTGAGTGCCCGTGTGACAGTGATGAGGAGGGCCAGATGGTCGCAGGGTCAGGGTCTGAGGCAGAGAAGAGGAAGCACTTGGCGGGTGGTGCACGAGCAGGAGCTCAGGGCTGGGACAACTGTCCGTGGAGGGCTGGGGCTAGCTTGGAGTGGGGAAGATGTGAGTGTGTGACCATGTGAGGTTGTGGGTCAGTGAGCATGTGCATGAGAAGGTGTATGCCTGTGAGCTTTAGTCCATGTGTGAGCATGGGAGAGTGTGCAGGAGAGAATAAGTGTGTGTTAACGCGTGTCTGAGCAAGAATGGGAGTGTGTGCTAATGAGTGTGTGCGTGAGTGTTTATGAGTGTATGAAAAATGCAAGTGTGTGTGTGTGTTGTGGGGAGGTTTCTGGGGGGTGACTGAGGGTTAGTGGAAGAGAGATGACAATGGAACCAGGGTTTCTGGGGGAGCAAGAGCAGAGGGAACTGGGGAGAGGAGTCTTTGAGCAGTGGGAGATAAGGTGAGAGGTTGGGGTCTGGAGGGTGGCTGTGGGGGAGCCGTCTATGGAGGAATGACCTGGATCCCAGTGGCTTTTGGTGGGGCAGAAGTGGGTGGGAGTTGAACTGCTCTAGTTCTGGACTTATCTGAGGAGCCCAGGCCTCCTGGACCCAAGTCTGAAGGGGCAGAAGCTTCAGAAGAGCAGAGACCAAGGAAGAAGAGCTGCTCTGGAGCCCTCTCCCTCCTTTCTCAGGAGTGTGCCCGGTAAGGATGAGGCCTGTCCCCCTGCATCCCCTGGGACTTTTTGTCCCCCAGCTCCAAGATTGGGGTTTTGCACACAAATGATGTGAATATCATGTGTCTGTGTGCAAATGTGTTATATGCAACAGTGTAGGTATGTGTGCATGTTTGCACGTCTTTACGTTGGTACAAATGTATGTGTGTGTGAGTGTGATGCCCAAAGGCTGGGGCGGCCAAAGCCCGTTGAATTCTCCAACTGTCCCCATCTAGTCTCCCCTCCCCCGCCCACTTGGCTCTTGCTTCCGTAGACTCCTGTTCCCATGTGCTTCCGTCATGCTTTGCTCTCTAGCTCCCAGGTCCCTGCCCCCACTCCTGACCTCCTCTCCTCTGCAGGGTTGCCGCCTCCCCAGTCTCCCCTGCAGCGCCTCTGCTCCAGGCCCCACCTCAGTCTGCTTGTCCTGGGCCTCAATGTCCTGCTGCTGGTGGCCATCTGTGTGATTGGGTCCCAAAGTGAGCATCGCAGGGGCGGGCAGGGGCGGGGGTGGTGATGGTGGAAGGGATATGGGCCGTCATGGGGCAGCGATGGGACAATCACATGCACAGTGGTGGGGGCTGTCTTGGGGACACAGCCCCCTCCAACTTGTCCTGTCCCCACTGTCTCCTGACAAGGCATACAGCTGCAAATGGAGCTGCAGACCCTGAAAGAAACTTTCAGCAACTTTTCCTCCAGCACCCTGATGGAGGTCCAGGCTCTAACCTCCCATGGTGAGGAGGGGCAGGGGCCAGGACTGGGGGGTCCAGGCGCTCATCAGTCAGCTCAGGTTTACTGGGCTCTCTGCTGAGTGCCCCTGGCTGGGTCTGAACAGGCATCTTCAGGGTGTTCTGGGGGTGCAGACTGGGGCAAAGAACCCAGCCTGGGAAGCTGGGCAAGGCTGCCAGGGTGCACCCTGAGCTAAGGGGTTATCTTGAAGAATGAATACAGGTGAAGAGGATGGAAGTTAAGTCCCAGGTAGAGAGAAGAGAATCTGGGATGGCCAGAAGGTGAGGAAAACCACATTCGGTGAACTGTAAACAATTCCGGTGTGGCGGGGGCTAATACTGTTGGGGCAGGTGGCAAGGAAAGGGCCTGAGAGGTGGGTGGGGCCCAGGCCATGCAGGTAAGCTGTGCAGGTAAGCTGTGCAGTTAGACCACATGGGTAAACCATGCAAATAAGCCATGCAGGTAAGCTGAGCAGGTAAACCATGCAGGTAAGCCATGCAGGTACCTGAAGCTTTATTTGGAGAAAATGGGGATCCACCGAAGGGATTTAATCAGGGGAGTGACCTGAGCAGGTTTATACTTAGGAAAGCCGCTTTAGCATATAGGCGAATGGATGGGTCAGAGAAGCCAGGTGGGAGACTGTCCTGGACTAGAGCTCCAGCAAAGCGGGGCTAGAGGGGTGTTAAGGAAGCAGAACTGGGGGAAGACAAAGTGCAGCTTCCCTCTCTTTCAGGAAGTAGCTCAAATGATAAGGTGATGTCTCTGGAAGCCAAGCTGGAGAAACAGCAGCAAGACCTGAAAGCAGGTGAGGGGCCCCTCCCTGGAGTGTGCATGCACGTGTGTGTATGTGTGCATGGGAATGTGTGTATATATATATGCATACATCTGTGTATGGGTATGTGCATATGTATGTGCATGTGTGTGTCACGTGCATGCATGTGGATGTGTATTGGGCTGGGGTCCTGCCTAGGTAAGTAGGGGAACCCACATATCTGTGCTCACATCCTTATTCACAAATCTGTCCCCCTAGATCATGCCACCTTGCTCCTTCATCTGAAGCATTTTCCATTCGATATGCGCATCCTGGCTTGTCAGATGGCGTTCATCCAGAGCAACGGTAGGGGCCGGGATCTAGGGGTGGGGGGGGCATGTCCAGGCCTGTCAAACCTGTCCCCTCCAGCCGGATCCCCTCTCCCTCTGTGCCCACTGCTGCAGGAACACAGTGCTGCCCTGTTAACTGGATGGAGTATGAAGACAGCTGCTACTGGTTCTCTCGCTCTGGGAAGACCTGGGCTGAGGCTGAGAAGTACTGCCTGCTGGAGAACGCCCACCTGGTCGTCATCAACTCCAGAGAGGAGCAGGTGAGCCTGTGCCCTTCCCAGAGGCAGGAGGAAACCCTTGGGAATGCAGGCTCTGCTCTGTGAGTCTGGATCAGGCTTGATTTGTTATCATCTTTTTAACCTAAGGAAGAGTCCGGAAGCAGAAGTCATGTAGAGTTCTGGGAGGTTCGTGGTAGAGGAGCCATTGATTCAAGGAGGTGGGAATTGCAGCCAGGAGCTCCTGAAATGGAACAGGAGCCAGGGAACCAGGTGATGGGGAGCAGGGCAGGGGACAGAATGTGAGACAGGGTAAACGGAAGGGGCTAGGGCTTGGGTGCAGAACCAAGTGGAGGCACTGAGTTCCTTGTGGTGCTAGCCTTGGGATGTGGCGCTCACTCAGGTGAAAGGAACTGGGTGGGCCAGGACTCCCAGGGACACACCTACCATGGGCTACTGGGTCTCTCCCCAAGATCTCATCTCTCCCCTGGAGGTCGGCATCAGACCCGAACCCCAAACACCAAAGTTCACCAGGAAGGCCCCAACCATGGGAATACAGAAGACATTATCTAAAAATAGATAAAGGGGACTTCACCAACAAAAAGCCAAAAATGTGAAAAACAGGGTGCTAAATATACTGCGTAAAGGACACTTGTACACAGTAGGAGAGCTGAAATAACGAAGGCAGCGCTCGGCTTGTTTGATCCTGCTGGGAATGTGTGCACGGGCGACTCAAATTTTTCACCTCTCTGCGCATGTCCGTGAATGACCACGAAAGTGCTGCAAATATCGACTTTGCGGTTACAAATAAATTTTAGCCAAATAGGTGAATTTGCAAATGTGGAATCTGCAAATAATGAGTCAACTGTATTTATTAAGTCTATCAGGCTTTGTAAGTGCTTTATGTGGTATGATGATTACAAACCGATAAGGTCGAAACTTCCAATATTCAATGAATGTTGACCTATAATAATGTCGGTTTCAGGCAGATTGACCCTCACCTCCCACCCCATTAGGGAAATGCAAACCAAAACCACAATGAGATACCACTTCTCACCCACTAGAATGGCTACTATTAAAAACATGGAAAATTACAGGTGTTGGAGAGGATGTAGAGAAATAGGAACACTCATCCATCTTTGGTGGGAAAGTAAAATGTTGTATCTACTGTGGAAAACAGTTTGGTCCTCAGAAAGTTAAGTGCAGAATTATTATATGACCTGGAATCCCCTATATATTCTAGGTATATATCCAAAAGAACTGAAAGCAGAGACTTGAACAGATACTTGCACACCAATGTTCACAGGGGCCTTATTCACAGTTGCCAAAAGATGGAAGCAACTCAAGTGTCCATCAACCAGTGACTAGACAAACAAAATGTGGTAGATACACAAAATGGAATATTATTCAGCCATAAAAAGGGATGAAGTTCTGCAACAATATGGATGAATCTTGAAGACATCATGTTGAGTAAAATAAGCCAGACACAAAATGACAAATGTATGATCTCACTGATAGGAAATAATTATAATAAGCAAATTCATAGGCTTAGAAACTGGAATTTAGGTTACCAGGGAGTGGGGGTAGGGAATGGGGAGTTAATACTTAAATTGTACAGAGTTTCTGTTTGGGGTGATGGAAAAGTTTAGGTGGAAGATGGTAATGGTAGCACATTTTGAATGTGGTTGACACCACCAAATGGTTAAAAGTGGAAATTTTAGGTTGTGTAGGACTGTACAACACAGTGAACCCTAAAGTAAATTATGGACTATAATTGTGTAATTATAATAATATTTCATCAGTTACAACAGAGGTCACACTCATGCAAAGTGTTAATAATAGGGAACACTTGGGGGTGGGTTGGATATGAAAAATCTGTATTTTCTGCATGATTCTTCCGTAACCCTACTTCTCCAGGAAAAATTAAATTTAAAAAAATTAAATATGGGGGCCGGGAGTTTATCTGTTAGCTCAGCGGCCACTTCCCCCCAGCCCCTTCCAGCTGGCTGAGTGGGCTGCCATCTTATACGCAGGGCATCCTCCTATTTGCAGCACAGACTGTCGCACCGCACGTGCACAGGTCTTTAGGAGACCCTGGGTAAATGGGTCCAAGTTCAGAAGCATTGGGGCAAACCTTGGGAAATGACAGTCACACACAGAAGCAGAAGCCACCAGGGGCTGATGTACCTGAGAGGCAAGTGAATCTGAGATCCTTAAGTGAGGTGGGGGCCCATGGGGGCAGTAGAGGCAAGGCCCAGGACTGGGGTTCCAAGAGTGTGAGGCTGCGGGGCCGAAGACAGGGAGAGGAGCAGAGCCAGTGTTGTGCTGGTTGCAGTGGGAAGTTGTCAGGGTGTGGCCACCAGCTCGGGTACTGGGGCTGACGACCTTGAGTTCCTCACCTCGCTTGTAAAATGCGAATTATTACAGTCTCTGATTTAGAGGACTTTATGAGATTTAACGAGATAATCCTTCCGAAGCACTGATCTGGAGGTCTAGCCCCCAGTTGTTCACTGAACAATAGTTATGGTTACGAAAGAAGCAGGGGACTAGTCCTGCTGGGGGCTGGTGCTTCAGCCTGGGGGCAGGTCAGGCTGGTGATTGCAGCTCCTTGCCTGCATGCAAGCGGCATAAGGGCACAGGAAGGACTAGAAACTTCTCTACTGCCTGTTTCCAGAAGTTCATTCTAGAGCACACGAACCCCTTTCAAACCTGGTTGGGACTCACTAACACCGAAGGCTCCTGGAAATGGGTGGATGACACAGACTACAGGTCTACCTACAGGTAAGCCGTTGGTTTCCCCCCCGGGACAGCCACCTGGCCTTTTGTCCCACTCCACTCCTCCCAATTCCACTCTCTCGGGGACCAAGGCCCCTTCTCCTCCCCAGCCTTCCAGCCTTGGAGGCTGCAGCTTCTGCTCCCTGGATATGCCCCTAAGGCTGTGCTTTCGAGGGTGGAGTGGGGTCGCTGGCGGTCTGGGTGGCTGGGGTGGGGGTTTGGAGGGTGAGCGCGGTCCTGCCTTGCTAGGAACTGGGCCTCTCATCCAGTCGACTGGCGGGGGCACGAGACGGGCGGAAGAGAAGACTGCGCCAAGCTCCGCCCCGACGGCCGCTGGATCGACGAGTTCTGCCAGCAGGTGCAACGCTGGGTGTGCGAGATGCCGCGCGACCTGCCCGGCTAGCGCCCCGCGCGACCGCCCCCAGCTTCTCCCCTGGGATTTTGGAACGAAAGAAGAAGAGTCGGGTCAGGGGAATGGGAAAGGGTTGATGATAGAAAGGGGCTATCTTGGGGGTGATTAATAGTCTCAGCCCCTGGAGAGACAGAGCCTGGCCCCCATCCACGCTGCGTGGTAATTGTTAGAATTTTCAGCCTCTTCCGTGGGGTAGGGAAAGAAGAAACAAATTCTTGAAACTCTTTGCCTGGCTTGGTTATTTGGAATTGGGAAAGATAGGGTGCAAAGGATGGAGTGGGTGGGTGGGGGTGCTGGCGGGTTGCCCAAGCCCCCAAGGGGATCCTGCAGAAAGTGGGGTCTCCCCCAGATGAGATGCAGGGAACACCCCAGAACTGTGAACAGGGCTGCCAAGGTCGCCTTAGCGAGGCCAGGGAAAAATGTGAAGAGAAGGCAAGCTGGCAAGAGGTTTCATCCCTGTTTTCAGTGTGGCTGCCTCTTTTGGACCCAAAACGGAGGTGGACTTGTCTCCAGCATAGGGTGCTGCCAACAATTTCCACTTGGGGTAAACTTCACCTTTCAAGAGCATTCTAAAACTGAGCTCAAACGATCTTTAAGCAATTAGATTGTTTTTAAATTACGGAAGTCTTATGTATTATTAGTAAAAAAAAAGTTTTTGAATAACACTTGTGCGTGCA
This sequence comes from Bradypus variegatus, assembly GCA_004027775.1. Classification (NCBI taxonomy): domain Eukaryota; kingdom Metazoa; phylum Chordata; class Mammalia; order Pilosa; family Bradypodidae; genus Bradypus; species Bradypus variegatus. The sequence goes on along the minus strand of PVKY010014978.1, from coordinate 2,088 downwards.
CACACACACACACACACACACATGGTTACAATCCTTCCCTCACCCTCCCACTTCTCTGAGTTAGCTATTTCCGGGGTGTCGTGTCAGAGCCTTTCCTGAGTACATGCATATGTATGCAATACTCTATATCTTTATATGACTTGCTTTTTTTTTTTTAACTTAACAATGTAAACTGAAAAGTTTAACTTATTTAACTGAATTTAGCAGTTGGAGACAGTTCCAAACTATGGATATACCATGCTCCATTTACCCGTGGTGGACAAGTAGTTGCCATTTTTGTTGGTTTTTTTGTAGAATGTTTCAAGCAATTTTTGCTTGCAAACTTGTGCTGAGTCAAGATTTTCCAATTTTCAGTTGCAAAATTTTCTAGGACTTCTTCAAAATGTACATGATTGGCATTAAATTTAAAAAAAATTGAAAATAATAATACATGCAATTTAAAGTCTTACAGGGCTAGAAATAGTCTCCTGTCTCACTCCCTTTAGCCACTCCCTGCCCCCAGACTAGCCACTTTCAACATTTTAGCTGTTTCTCATAGTATGGACATCTATATTTCTAAATGATGCATATCAACTGATATCTCTTTATTTATCAATTACAGATATTATTTTAGTCACCTCCTATCATGTAGATGAGATAAAAAATCTTCCAATTTAGTCTACAACAATTTTTATTTAAATGCTAATTCAGAATTTTTATTAATTATGACTGTTAAATAATATTACTGCTGAGCTAACTAGTATAATCTGGTTAATTTCCTTTATTGCACAACCTTTTTTCTTCTGAAGTTAATTGCTATATTTAAAACTATGCTGCATATTCTTTGAACCTATTGCTAAATCTTCCTTAATGGTAAAAAAGCTGATGATGTAATTTTCCACGCATGCAAACTGATCATATAATCTGTCTTTTGGCTGCAGTTTTTTCCTAGAGCCAAAGGGCTGAATCGAAGTTTTTTGGAGCCGGATGCATACTCACTTTGGGAGAGTCCTCTTCAGGAAAAAATATAAAATTATGGATGCAAAATTAGGTGTAAAAAGTTAATATTTATTTAAATTAGAAAAAAATCACAAGTTTCAAAACCTGGAAGCAATCATAAACATTGCAAAATCAAGAAAAATGATATAATATTTTAATTAAATTTCCAACACACTGAAATACATCCCCACCCCTTTGTTGGGCGGCATATTCTTTGTTTGCTTCTTCATTTGGCAAAGATTTTGAAAAGTTCATTTTTCATAGAGAGAGGAGAAAGATAATGCACTTTTTCCTAGAGCATGTTTCTTCTCCATTACTGGTGTTGGGTGCCTCAGGTCAAGTTCAAGTCCCACCTTTGTGTTACCTGCCAGGTGAATCCGCACAGTGGGTGGCAGGAGAACCCTTGAAAGCCATTCCTGTGCTGGGGTTGGTTAGCATTAAGGATACATGGATGTTACTGCCAACATACACGTCCCTCTCAATTCAAACCAAATATATTTCCAACCAACCTTTTAGTTGGAGTAAGAAAAACGCCATCTGATCCGAAGGGAAGTGAGAAGGAGGGGAGGCTGGAGTGGAAAGAGAGAGTTAAGAGACAACCTTAACTGATCATGGTTAAAATAACCTTTGTTTGCATAATTGACAAAAACTTATGATCACGTGAAGATGTTGCTGTGACCCTCCCAGGGCCTTGTAAGGGGCTTGTGCCCAGGCGGGGCCTTGCAGCTCAAGCTCTGTTAGCTTCGTGGTAAATCCACTTCCGCACCTTCCCAACCCCTCCTCCTGCTCCCCAGGCTTCTGTTCTCAGCTCCAAGCAGGAAAGGTGGATCTCTAGGCCTGCCACAGAGCTGTCAGCTTGGAACCTCACTCATTCTGAAAATTCTCTAGACCGTTCTCTTTCTCTGGGGTTGGATCTTCAGCTCCCTGTTTCCTTGTCTTCTCCTTTCTTGGTTTATTCCCTTGTTTGTTGAAGCACCTCTTCCAGAAGCTTCGTCAAAACGTGTGTATGGGAGGGACATTCTTTGATAGATTGGTTGATAATTATTATAGGTTGAAAATAATTATAGATTGAAAATAACTTCCCGTGAGCATTTTGGAGGGCCCACTCCA
>PVKY010014977.1:0-10358 GCA_004027775.1 Bradypus variegatus | reverse complement strand
TCTTTGATGCATGAAAAGGAAGGTGGGTGCAGAACAGGACCCTTCAATGCAGACAGGAGGAGCACTCAGGAGATGGGACCAGAGGAGAGTGACTGCGCTAGGGAAACAAGAGCTATCATGAACCCAGCATCAAAACTAGCAGTACCTGCTACCATGCAAGTTGTTTAGCCGAGTTAGAACAGCTATGACCCAAATGTATTATTTTGGGTGCGGTTTCTCTACAGGTCTCTAATTGCAGTCCTAAGGGCTGTGAACCCTGCTTAATAAAACACTCATAAGATCTCAGAGCCGAAAGGGCCTTAACGTTTATCCAGTCGTAAGGTCCATTCTGTGGGTGATATTCCTGTGGAGCAGCCGTTCTCCGCCAGGATTTCTCCCACAGCAGGGGGATTTCTAAGTGACCTGCAAGATTCCATAGCCCCTAATCCGTGGAAGCTATCACTCCCACAACTGTGTTATGTTACATGGCTCAGGCGACCTTAAAAAGGGAGACTATCTGAGTGACATAACCTATTCACCTGAGCCCCTATAAAGCAGAGAACTTTCTCCAGCTTGTGACAGAAGAAGTCAGAAATACTGGAAGCATGAGAAGAATTTGATGTTGCATTGCTGACTTGGAAGATGGAGAAGGCCCCAAACCAAAGAATTCAGGTAACCTCTAGAAGCTGAGAACAACCCGTGGCTGACAGCCAGCAAGGAGACAGAGACCCCAGTCTTAGAACCACATGGAGCCAAATTCTGCAAACAGCCTGGATAAACCTGGAAGCAGACTCTTCTCAAAGCCTCCGGGTCAGAGCCCAAGCAGAGCAACCCACTGAGCCTGCTTGTACTGACCAGCAGAACTGCGGGATAGTAGTAAATGGCTGTGTTGTGTTAAATCACTAATTTTAAGGTCATTTGTTACAGCAGCTTATAAAATCAATAGTGAGGTGCTGCATCTCCGCTAACAGGAACCTCACTGTCTCCATGGCAGCCCATTCCGTCTCTGGAGAGCTCTTGCTAGTAGGAAGTTTCTCTTTCAACTGAACCAAATATTCTTTCCTGTAACTCCGATTGACCCTCCTCCTATTGCTTTGGCCACTAGGAGCAAGTGCAAGCTTTCTTCCGTCTGACGGTCCATCAGGAATTAAAGGCAGTTCTCTTGCCCCATCCTCAGTCCCGTCAAGCTGCCTTCACATCTATGCCTTGGGGTGCTCCCGCCTCCGTGTTCTCTCACCAGCTGAGGGGTGCCGACTCCTTTATCCTGGTGACTAGCACTGTGAGGCACTCGGGGAAAATACCAAATTGATGCATCTTTTACTCTCACTGCACCATCGCTGAACACCTCAGGCCAACACCACCAAGTTCCTCTAACTTGAATGACGCTTTAGGCCCACTGGACGTGCATAACTGGCACTGAAAGATGGACTGATTGCTTCTAGTTTCCAAAAACTGCTCGATATCCTGGACCAGCCATTGTTCCATCATGACTGGGAGAAAAAGAAATGGTCCAGAAGTCGGGTTTTTCAATTCCAGTTTCCTGCTTGGCAACACCTAAGTGTACGTGTGGATTATGAGGTTTGTAAAGGAGCAATTCTTCAGATAATGATGAAGTAACTGGTGCTAGACTAGTCCTCCCACTGTAAACAATTATAAAACTGGAAAAAATACAAATAACTCTTTTCAGGCATTGAACAATAGATAGCCCTGTACTGTGGTCTTTTCCAGAAAGGAACACACAAAGTGTATGGGTCACAGTTCTGGAAATAAAGGGGGCATATTTGGAGCTAAGAGTCAATGCACTGATACATTACACAGAGAGAGACTTGTGAGCTTTCTGCCTGGGGGCATCTTCCAGACTGCCGGGCGGACACAGGGCACAAGTAGAGCATACGAGTCTGGCTGATGAGACAGAAACCACAGTTTGGGAATAATGAATTGGCTACAAGTTGCAGCCCAATGTAATGTAGAGAAGGGAGAAGCACAGAGAAAGACCTCTATAAGTAAGTTGTCCCCTTTATTAAACCGCATGTGCAGAGTGTCTGAACAACATCTACCAAAGAATAGTTCTTGGAGTCATAGGAGTTCCTACAGGTCAGAGTAGATAGACTTTGATGAAAATTTCAGGCATTTAATTGGATTAGTTTCAAAGATAGTCCATATCTTGGGAGTAGTACTACTCATTCTCTTAAGTTAGGTCTATTCTAGACCCATCCTAACAAAACTTAGAATCACACATCAAAAGAATCAAGCTGACCCACCAGTAAATATGCTGTCCGCCAAAACAAAATTCAACAATCTTTAAAGTGAGACAACAAAACCAGACTTAAGTGTGTAGCATCCACCACGTCCTGCATACAGTAAAAAAATAATGAGACATGCAAAGGGACAAGACAACGTGGCCCATAAGAATTTTAAAAAGTCAATGGAAACAGATAAAGAGATGAAAGAGATGTACTTGGCAGATGAGATTTTAATGCAGTGATTACAATTATGTTTGAGGACTTAAAGAAAAGATACACACGATGACTGAATACGTAATCTCAGCAGAGAAATGAAAGTAATAATGAAGAACCCAATGGAAATTCTAGAACTGAAAAATACAATATCTGAAATGATGCTTACTAGGTTCTGAATTTTTCATACGTTCTCTCATTTAAGAATTGGCATAACACATTGGAAAGATCACGAGGTTTGTAATCCACATTCCAGCTTCTCCTCTTATTTGGGAAAGTGACCGTAGTAGATAACTTTTTTTTTCCTTACCAAAGAGCATCCCACCTCCCCACCACTTTCTCCTGGCTTTGCTTCTTGTCCCACCACAAACATGGATCAAATGAAAGTAACCGTCTCCCTAGAAATCCCACATTCCACACCACAGTGCATGGCCTGGGGAACAGTGGCATCTGACTCAACCTGGGGCAACTAGAGCCTTCTTTTGGAATTTTTAAGTTGAACCAAGAGAAGAGGACCAAGTCTCTCTCAGACAGAGATTCCCCAACACCTCTCTGAGCACTTGATTGCCCTTACTCTAATTCTTCAACAGGCACTTTTGAAGTTAACCCACCGTCTGGTTTATAAAAACTATGACATTCCAGTGTTTGAAGAGGCATTGGTGTAAATGTTCTTATGCTCCCCCTTTTTTGCAATTGGGGAAACTGAAGCACTCAAAGAACAAGTGATTTTCTTCTATTGTTTCTGGATGCTCTTCTAGCACATTATAACCTCATTCATTACTTCCCTAAACATCCATATTCTGTCATACCTCTCTGCCCTCATGTAAATCTCTCCACCTATTTCTTTTCCTTTGCGCCTTCTTTTATCAAAATTCTACCTAATCCAAAAGGTCATTTCCTCTGTGAAACTTTCCCTGCTCTTTATAAGGCAGAGACCCTTTCTCTTACCTCTCTAATTTTTTAAACAACTTGCAAAGCATTTATCAATACAATATGACTTGCATTACAGCTCATTCTGTTATGTCTACCTTCTCCCCTGGGGAAACAAAAATTGTATCTTTATTCAGCCTCAAAACCCTCACAGATTCTACCTTATGAAGGTTTGTGCATATAATGTTTAACCAATATTGATTGAATTCAATCAAAGTTTGCATTAGTAGAAACTAAAAGATTTTATCTGTGCACATTAGACCTATGAAGAAAGGTTTAAAGAACTGGATCCAGAGAACCTCTTTTGTTGCTCAGATGTGGCCATGATCTCTCTAAGTTCACTCGGCAGATGAACTCACTACCCTCCCCCCTACATAGGACGTGACTCCCAGGAGTGTAAATCTCCCTGGCAATGTGGGATTGAGAAAGGCTTCCTGACCAAAAAGGGGAAGAGAAATGAAATAAAATAAGGTTTCAGGGGCTGAGAGATTTCAAATGGAGTTGAAAAGTCATTTTTGGAGGTTATTCTTATGTGCTATATAGATATCCCTTTTATAGTTTTTAGTGTATTAGAACAGCTGGAAGGAAATACCTGAAACTGTTGAACTGCAACCCAGTAGTCTTGACTCTTGAAGATGATGGTATAACTATATAGCTTATATGGTGTGACTGCGTGATTGTGAAAACCTTGTAGCCCACACTACAGTGTATGGGCAGATGGATAGAAATATGGGTATGAAATATGGATAGAAATATGGGAACAAAATTTAAATGAATAATAGAGGGGCATGGGATGTTTTGGGTGTTTTTTATTACTTTCATTTTTATTCTTATTTTAATTTTGGGGGGAGTAGTGAGAATGTTCAAAAACTGTGTTGAGGAATGCACAACTATATGATGGTATTGTGAACAACTGATTGTACACTGTGGATGACTGCATGGAATGTGAATATATGTCAATAAAATTGAATTTAAAAAAAAGAACTGGGACTGCTTTTCTGGGTAAAGAGAAAACGTCAATAGAATGCTGACTTTGAGTGAAGCCACACCTAGTAGGTGGTCAGTTAGCGCACGTTGAATTGAATGGCTTGCCCAGGCCCACAGCTAATTACTAGAGGAGCCAAGTCACCGGACTTCCTCTCTTTCCCTTAGATTCACTCCCTTCGTATCCAGTAAAGCCCAGTCTCTGAAGCGTGTCAATGGGTCTCTGTGGTGGCTTGAAGCTGTATGTACCCCAGAAAAACCTGTTCCTAAATCGAGTCCTTTCCTGGGGGTGTGGGCCCATTGTAAGCAGGAACTTTTGTTGAGGCTACTTCAGTTAGGGTGTTTCCACCTCCTTTAGGATGGGTCTTAATCCTATTCCTGGAGCCCTTTATAAGAGAATGAAATTCAGACAGAGGGAGAGAGAAAGCTGCAGGAGGCAAGAAGCGGAACCCTGAAAAGAAGGGGGGGACCCAGAAAGCCCACCATGTACCATATGACAAATCAAGGACCCCAGGGTCTCAGGCAGCCAGCCCCAGAATGGTCAGTGGGGAAAAGCATCACCTTGGTTTGGACTTGCATTTAGCCTCAAAACCATAAGCTAATAAATTCTCATTGTTTAAATCAAGGCATTTCATGGTATTTGCTTGAACAGCAAATAAACCAAACCAGTCTTCCTCCAAGTCCCTTTTCCCCTTTTCCACCCCATTCCCAACATAACCCTGGCATGTTTATGAGAAGATTCTTCTTTAACCTCACTTTTCACACTAGTTGCAAGGTGCACAGCAGGGTTCCAGATGGCAAAACGTGAATACTGGGTGCATGGAGAGCTATTTCCCACTGAATTCCATGAGTCATAGCCAAGGTTGGGGGATAAAGTTTTCATTTTTTATGAGTCACTGTTTATCTGCCTATAAATTTAGTAATGAAATGCCTATGCCACAGGGATATGAAGAAATTTCATTTTTTGCTTATAAAATCCTCAGGGCATGTTTAGATACAAAGTGCAATAGCACTATAAAACACTGCCCTGATATTGCAGTCTCCAAGCCTGGAACTCATTTCTGCATTATGAGAAGCAAAGAGGGAGATTTATGGGAATGATAAGGAGATAGCTTTTTTCAAGAATTTAAATGAGGGTTTACTTTAAATAGTCATTGTCTGCTAGCTGGGGAGAGAGAATGAACACTTGTCACTCGCACTAGGAACTTCTCATTTATTCTTTGGGCAATAATTCCATAAGAGTAAAAACAGCTACAGTTTATTAAGCCCCACCATAAGCCCACTTTCCATCTTCATTACCTTAAATCCTCAATTTCGTTGCAGGGCAGGCGTCATTAGTATGTTCTAGATAAGGAAACTGAAGTTCAGAGAGGTTGAGCAGATGGCCTTGAGTCACGCAGCAAGTTGTGGCAGAGCTGCGACTCACAGCCAGAAAGCTTTGGCTTTCTCTACTAACAGTTTACATGAGAAATAAACATGACCAAGTTACAGAGCCACAGTCTACTCTACAGTGTCCAATTCCCTATTCTTATGCTTGGGAACTTCTGGCAAATCCTCCTTGTCTCTGGAATATAGTTTTAAAACTCATTACAGATGAAGAAGGTATTCCCTTGGCTTAGGTGCCTTGCAAACAAGGAAGGCTGTGACTGTACCCAAATGGTGACTTTAGGAGCTGGCACAGCCCCCTGGACTGGAAAACCCTGGCGGAACTAGCTCACCCGTCCTTCTCTCTCTCTTGCCAAAGCCTGCCAGTAATAATAAAAGAATAAAAATGCTATGAAACTGTTCCAGTTTGAACATATTATGTCCCCCAAAACACCATTATTTTTGACGCAGTCTTGTGTGGGCAGACGTATTAGTGTTGATTGGATTATAATTCTTTGAATGAGTGTTTCCATGGAGATGTGACCCACCCAACTGTAGGTGATGACTCAGATTGGATAATTTCCATGGAGGTGTGACCCCGCCCATTCAGCATCAGCCTTGATGAGTTTACTGGAGCGCTATATAAGCTCAGAGAGAAAGAGCCAGCTGGCTACAGCCAAGAGGGACACTTTGAAGAATGCACAGGAGCTGAGAGAGGAGCTGTGGCTTACAGAGACATTTTGGAGACAGCTGATGAAAGCAGACTTTTGCTCCGAAGAAGATAAGAGAGGAAAAACGCCCCAAGTGCAATTGAAAGTGGCATTTTTGAGGAACTGAAGCCTGGAGAGGAACATCCTGGGAGAAAGCCATTTTGAAACCAGAACTCTGGAGCAGATGCCAGCCATGTGCCTTCCCAGCCAACAGAGGTTTTCCAGACACCACTGGCCATCCTCCAGTGAAGGTACCCAATTGCTGATGACTTACCTTAGATACTTTATGGCCTTAAGACTGTATCTGTGTAACCAAATAAACCCCCTTTTATGAAAGCCAATCCATTTCTGGTATTTTGCTTAACAGCAGCATTAGCAAACCAGAACAAAAACCCACAAGGGCAAACAGAACAGGAGAGGACACATAAACATATAAATTCTTCAGAAAAATTGGAAGGCACAAGCAGTTGGAGGAGTGCCAACCACTTTAGCCAGGCAAAGAAGCTGCCAGGGCTGCGGGAGGGACTCCTGGCTGGTTCTGGGGCAGGCACGCTGGGGAGCCCAGCTGTGAACATGCAGGGCTGGGGGCTGCTCCAGGTGCCTTTCCCACCCTAAGCATCCAGGCTATGACCACCTCACCCCCTGCCACCCCCATGACTGTCAAAAGAAATCAGAGGTCTTTGCATTTGGAGACAACAGGCAGGCTTAAAGCAGGTTTCAGCTCAAGGACTGAAAATAGAAGAAATGAGACAATCGCCGCCCCAGCCCACCCCTGCCCTGCTCCTGAGACCCCACTCCTGAGACCCCACAGCCTCTGTGTGCATCGCCTCCACTCCCCATGCAAGGGGCTATCGTGAGGAGGAAACCGAATGTCCCAGAGGAAGCTCTGACTTCCGGGCACTTCCCAACAAAGGGGACAACCTGCTGCCAGCCCACCTTACAGGGAGGCCCTTAGAGGGTCGGTTATGCCCACCTGGAGGTCCCCAATTCCTTAGTGATTTCTTAATTATTTTATTCTTACTTATGAATGGGTAGGCAGAGATATCTAGATGTTAGAGGCCAAAAAGAAGATTATAGGAACCAATAGACAGAGATGAAATAAGAAATTTAAAATACATGATTTTAAAACACATATTTAACATATTCAGCAAAGAGATGAGAAGAAAAAAACATCTTATAAAGAAGAGCAAGAGGCTATGAAAAGGTAAAATTTAGGAAACAAGAAAGAGCTCCTGTTAAAATTTAACTTGTGATAACAAAAATGTTTCAGTTCAATAGAAGTGTTGAAAGGTACAGTTCGGGAAACCTCCCAGAAAACAGATCTAAACTACAAAGAGGATAGAAAGATAGGAAAATGAGAAAATCAATCCAAGACCTACAACATCTAACAAATAGGAGCAGAAGAGAGGGAAAACAAAACAAGCAAACAAAAAGCCAAGGCTGAAAAAGCATAAATTTATCAAAGAAATAATGTAGGAAATGTAGGAAAATTCCCATAAATGAAGCACATGAGACCACAGATTGAAAGGACTCAACTGGTGAGCACAAAGAATGAGAAATCAAGTTAAGTTACAGCAAACTGATGTGAGAACCCCAAAAGATTAGTTGATGATCCACAAACCTTGCAAAGAGAATTTATTTTGAAAGAAAAGAATTGAAATATCAAAACTGCATCAGTTTTCTGGACCTAATCAACAGTGAGGCAATACCTTCAAAACTCAGAGGGGACATTAATTCAACATGAAATTCTGTATCCTAACTCTTAATCAATTGGAAGGCTAGAATAAATATAATTTTAGATATGCACAGGTCAAAATATTTTCCCTCTGCACTGGTTTGAAGCTGTTATGTGCCCCAGAAAAGACTGTGCTCTTTTAATCCATTCCTGTGGGTGTAGATCTGTTGTGGGTGGGACCTTTTGATTAGGTTGTTTCAATTGAGATGTGACCCAGCCCATTCAAGGAGGGTCTTAATCCTTTACTGGGGTCCTTTATAAGAGAAAAAAAGACAGAAAAAGCCCAGAGAGCTCAGAGAAAAATGCCCAGAGAAATTTGGAGAGAGGTTAGAGAAAAAGTCCCAAGAGAAGAGGGAGAGAAAAGCCCTCAAGATTCTGGGAGAGAACCCACGGAAGCTCAGAGAGGAAGCCACTGGAACCAGAAGCTGAAAGCAACCAAGCAGGGAGAGAAGGACCAGCAGACATCGCCATGTGCCTTCCCCTGTGACGGAGGAGCCCCGGATGCCAGCAGCCTGTCTTCAGAGAAGGTGTTGTCCTGTTGATGCCTTAACTGGGACATTTTCATGGCCTTGGAACTGTAAATGTGTAAACTAATAAATCCCCATTGTAAAAGCCACCCCAGTTCTGGCACATTGCATTCCAGCAGCTTTATAAAGCAAACCGAAACATCCCCCAAGCATTCTTTCTCAAGAAGCTATTGGAAGCTGTGCTCCTGCAAAGTAGTGTGGCAGAAACAACTAGCTGTCCACTGAAAACCACAATCTCCTTGTCATAAGAGTTTCTGACAGGAAAATGCTACCCAGGCAGGGACCCCTTTTCCCAGCTCTTTGGGTCAACGTTTGACCACCTGACCAGTTTGCAAAGTGGGATGAGAACAGACGTGATGTGTGATATTTCTGGGCTGACATGGTAAAGAAGCAGAGGTGCCTTCTCCATCCTCTTGACACACCCTCCAGCTAAATGCAGGGGACCCCAAGGCCCGGGGACCATGGAGTCATAGACAGAGGGGAACGTTACTCCTTGCCCATGACTGTGGCACCATCAGCACCCTGCTCACCGCACCGAGCAGTCGGCCAGAAAGACACAGAGGAGATGTGAGCCCCTCTCATGCAGTGTCGGGGTCACCAACAAAAGCACAGCACACACAGGCGTGGGATGGAGAAACTCTCATGTGCACAGAGAAGAGACATGGCAAGGTCAGCTCATCAGTGGGTGCTGCCCCCGGGGCCAGTGGGTGTCAGCCTGTGGGCCAGAGCAGGGAGATGTCCATGCACAGCTCTCGTGTCTCAGGGAAAGACACCGCTCCCTCCCCACCAGGAACAGATCCAGCAGTGTGGGGAGCTGGGGGCCACACAGGGGCCCACTTCAGCCAGACTGTCTCCACGTGAGGCTTATATACACTCAGGGCAAAAGGAGAAGGACAGAGCCCATGGTCCCCTGTCTGCTGGGGAGTGTTTTATTCCCAGGCCCTCCTGAGAAGGGTGTCCAGACACACTGATAATCCAGTCCCAGGAGCCAGGCTAGCCCAGTCCCAAGCACGGGGTTTATGTGGGCATCACAGAGGGTGGCAGGCTGTGCTGGGATAACCCCCACCATGACAGAGAGAAAAGCAAGCGGAAAACAAAATGTTATTGTGCTCAATGACTGAAACACTGGGGTATGTCTGGGAGAGCAGCTTACCATTGCCCTAACGTGGAAGACGGCTGCCAGCTGGTCCTTCCCACCCACTACACACATCCGAGCCCCTTCCCTGGGACCCGGGCTTGAATGATAGAGTGCAGCAGAGGTGACGTTCTGGGAGCCCCAAACCTAGATAGTACAGAGTAAAGATAATGTAAGAAACTGACTGTTTATCTTGGGACAGAATATATATTAAGTGAAGTTAGGAACCCACTACTTAATAAATGAGGCCCTCAAACTGAGGCTTGCTCTTGTGAAAAAATTTAAGTGGGAGGCTGAGCCCTCCTATAATTATGCATAGAAGGCCCTACAGGGAACCTCTTTTGTTGCTCAGATGTGGCCTTTCTCTCTCTAAGCCCAACTCTGCAAATAAATTCATTAACACCCCTCCTCCCAAAGGAACATGACTACCAGGGGAATTAATCTCCCTGGTGATGTGGGACATGACTCCCAAGAATGAGCCTGGCCCTGGCAGTGAGGAATTGAAAATGCCCACTTGACCAAAAGGGAAAAAAAAAA
>PVKY010014976.1:0-10358 GCA_004027775.1 Bradypus variegatus | reverse complement strand
TTTTTTCTTTCACTCTATGTGTCTCCAACATGTCAGATAGAAGTTCCTGCTCCCCAGAGGCTCTCAGGGATCTGGGGTGATGCAGGCTTCCCTATCATACGGCTGCACCCACCTGAGACAAGTGGACTTCTTATAGCTGAAGTGGAGGAAGAGAATGCGGGGGCCTTGCACCAGGAGTTAAATACTTGGGAAAGGAGCAATGCATGGGCCTCAGCTCACAGCCCACAGGCCTCCCTGGCCCTGCCTAGTTGCAGAGAACAGGAAATACCCAACCCCCATGGCCCGCATGCCTGGAAGGAGAGGACAAGTAGATATGGGTGTTCACCCCAAGTCCTGGCTAGGGTAGCATCCGCTTTTTGTTCAGTTGGCCACTTGTTTGCAGCTTAGATCCCCATCAGGAGGGGATGCCCTTTTGCTACAAGATGTTTCAAACTTCCTTCCCTTTTCGTCTCGTACAGGCAGAAAGCCCCAGATTGGCACAGGACACAGAGCACTCATCTCAAACCACAGAAAGAAGCCTCTGGGTCCAGTCAAGGCAGCAGCCCCACCCCCTGCCCCATCCTTATAGGGTGTGGCTGTAACCGGGCTCTTCTGACTAGTTCCAATATGCCAGTCTTGGTTTGTACAATTATAGCAAAGTGGAGGTTAGGGCTTTCAAGGTTGGAAAACAAGGAGTCCTGGAGAATCTCATCAGCTTGGTCCTGGTGTGTAAAGGACACCCCTAGAATTTGGTCTTTGACAGGGTTTGGAGACATGAACAACTTTATTAATGTCAACCTCCAAAGTAAAGAAGGCCCCCAACATTCAATGTTCTTGTTTTTAATGCATCATAAAGGTGTTATTCATAGTAATTTTGAAGCTTTGGGGGGATATGATTGAGGTTTGCTTGTTCCCGAATGTGTGGTAGTCTGATGGGCATGGTTCTTTCTCTATCGCTTTTTAGCTGCGTGGCTCTAGGCTCACCCCCTTTTAGCCTGTTCCTTCATCAGTAAAATGGGGATAATAGAACCCCAATCCTGCAGGAGTGTCAGGAGTGTCAAAGGAAACAACTCATGAAAGGACGTGGGTTACACCTGGCCATGGCTGATTAAATGCCACCTCTGCTTCCTCAGGGCTTCCTTTTATGCAAGCCGCCCCTTTCCCTGTCCCCTCTACCCTCTGTGAGCTGCCCCAGGATGCTGGCCTACAGATCACAGAGTGATGCCCTCCCCACCCACATCCCGCACACCCAGGCTTCGTTTTACACCACAGACCCAATATCTGGAATTGGTCTCATCCAGTAACTCTCCTCTTGCTCCTCTTGTCCCCCAAAGAAACCTGTTAATTTTTCCCTGGCATGGTTTTCTTTTCTTAAATTTTGTTTTATTTTTTTTATTTATCAATAAATTTTATTTTTTTTAATTTATCAATAAAAAAGTTTATCACCGCAATCCCAGAGCCCCCACCCCAGCCTGCCAAGTGCCCCTGCCAAGGAGCCGGGGGTGGGGTGGGGTGGGTGGGGTTCATGAGGGGCCTTGAGTCCAGGGCAAGGGGTAGCCTGACAGCGTGTGGGTTCCCCTTGGGCCCAGCACAGGCTGTCCCCTCCAGGGAGGGGGGCTTGATCCTGCAGGCACTGGGGTGGCTCAGCCCACCATGGCCCGACATGGAGTCCAGGGGGTGCCCCCAGCCATGCGCTCCCCTCTCCATGTGCCCTGGCTGCTCCCCACTCCCCTGCCCTGTGTGTTCCTGCCCCCGTGGCTCCTTCTGTGGACCCCACACACTCCCAGAAGCTGCGTCCTCACCTTGTCCCAGACATGATCTTTTTCTGATAAAAGAAATGCTCAAAAAAATTAAAAAAAAGAAAAGAAAAGAGAAAAACCCTGCCACGGTTGTCAGGGCCACTCAAGCCATCCATATCCCACCCACACCAGCAGCAGGGGTGAGGGTGGGGATTGGTGAGCCCCTTGTCCAGGGCAGGAGAGAGCATGTTGGAAGGTGATAGTCACTGTCCACAGAGCAAGGCACACCCGAGGAGGAAAACTGGAGAAGAGATGGGAAAGGGGGCAGAACAGAAAATAAGTCTCCATCAGTACATAGCTTTATTCTGGAACGCTGATGGCTAATTCAGAAAGTGGCTTCCTGTTGACATGCAGAAGGCGAGCCCTGCTTCACTGGTCACCAGGGCCTGTGAGTGGGAGATAACACAGGTGTCTAACTCGAGACCCCTTACACGTGTGTTTATGACAACTGTTTCTAGCTAGTTAGAAGTGTACTTCTATTGGCCAAGCTGTCCCATTTCCTGTCAATCTCTGTGGCAGGCAACTGCTTGATGGAAGGTACATTTTCCAGTTTTGATGGCATTTGGGTAATTTGTTGGCCTCAAAATTAGAATGTGATTGGGATAGCAAGGAGCTTGAAACTTTTTTAGTCAGCACTTGGGCCTCTGCTCACAGGTGGTCCCTTGGGGCACATCCGTCCCACATGGCGATAGTGACGATGCTCTTTCCACAGATTCATCTACTCAGCAGCGACTTGTTGAATAATAATAAAGACAAATAGCTAATATTTCTGAAGTGTTTGACTACATGGCAGATACACTAACTTTTTCACTTAGCAATAATAATAAATCCCTGAGGGAGATACTATCACCATCCGTATTATGTAGATGAAGTTTTGGAAAGTTGAGCAACTGGCACCAAATACAAAGCTGCGACTAAGACACAGCCCTGCCTCCAAGGAGCTCACTGTCTGGTGAGAACATAGCACCAAGCAAACATGTACAATGTGGTAAGTGTATGGAGCCATGAGACTGTGCATGGAAGACAAATTATCTAGGGTTGCGATGTCAAGGTGGGCTTCCTGGAGGAGGTGATGTTTGGACTCAGACCTCAGTAGTTAGCCAGGCCAAAGGTGGGGTGGGTGTGGGTGTGACAGAATTACAGGCAGAGAGTACAGAAAGTGCAAAGGCCAGGTGGTGAAATTGACATCATCGTTTGCATAAGGAATGGGGCAGGTGTTTCAGTATGGGGGTGGCAGAGTGGGAGTGGACTGAAGATGAGAATGGAGAGGGAGGCAGGGCCAGGTATGGAAATTCTTAATAAGCTCAGTGTGCCAGTTTGGATATATTATGTCCCCCTAAATGCCATGTTCTTCAATGCAATCTTGTGGGGACAGACCTATTGGTGTTGATTAGGTTGGAATCTTTGGATTAGGCTGTTTCCATGGAGATGTGACCCACCCAACTCTGGGTAATACCTTTGATTAGATTATTTCCATGGAGGTGTGGCTCTGCCCATTCATCACGGGTCTTTATTGGTTTACTGGAGCACTGTAAAAGCTCAGACAGAAGGAGCTCAGAGTTGCTCCAGCTTAGAAGGACATTTTGAAGATGACTGGTGAAAGCTGACGTGGATATTTTGGAGCACGCCATTTTGAAACACAACCTGGGAGCAAGTAGACGCCAGCCACGTGCCTTTCCAGCTATTTTCCAGATGCCAATGGCCTTTCTCCAGTGAAGGTATCCTCTGTTGATGCCTTAGTTTGGAAACTTTTATGGCCTTAGAACTATAAATTTGTAATGTAATAAATCCCCTTTCTAAAAGGCATTCCATTTCTGGTAATTTGCATAATAGCAACTTTAATAAACTGGTACACCACATAAGATGGGCTGCAGGTCAGATGTTTGCCTTCTGGGAAGGGGGCCAGGTCAGTTTCTTCTCTGTTCCTAGCTCCCAGCCTTACCCACGTTCCAGGAGCTGTTTCTGATTCCTCCAGGGTAGAAGTGGGGGATGGAGGAGAGGGACAGGGGACAGGAAAGTTCTTCCTTGACTAATGCTCTAGCAAAATGGCTCTGCCTTTTCTTGACCTGGCAGGTGTTTGCAGCTGACTTTCCTACATGGCACTTTTATGGATTCTTTGGGGGCTCCCATACTGGCCCCTTTATCATGGGAAATGCTTCCCTGTCAAGAGAATATTCCTACTCTCTCCTTAGCTTCTGCCTCTGTCTCTACATCTTTCCGAGTCTCCATGCTGAGGCTCCCATTTTTGGAGGAACCCTGGGTCAACCATGAGATCCATTCACCTTTGACTAATGTTAGAAGGGAGTATGCTTACTTCCCAGACACAGTACTGAACTCTGCTGCTGCAGTCAGCTTTCCTCTCTCAGGCATGAGATGGGCCAAATTTGCTTTTTTCTTTTCTTGAAGGGGATCTACATCACACCCTCTCAACATTTGGGGTTTTGGGGTGGCACCTCTCTATCCTTCCCCCTTGTGGTTGGGATGGGACTCTCAGCTCCCAATGACTGTTTCCAAAGGAATTAATTTTTCAAAAAATAAATCTCTTCACATCCACTCCTTTGGCTCTTTTATATCTTTCTTTGTCAATTGGTCATTTAACCAAAGCTCATCATCTAGTTTAAAATTTCCACATTGAGTTCTGTATCAATGTTCGGAGTCTCATATCTACTGTTATGTTTTCTCCTTTGCAAACTTTAACTAAATAGTCCATTGCATTATACTTTCAGTCTCTTCCACTCTCCTTGTCTAGCTGAGGCTTATAACTCTTCTGTGAAGTGGACAAGGAAGGTACCCTCATCTCTGTATTTCAGGGGAGGAACTGGAGAACCAAGCACGAAGCAATTCACCATCATTAGTCAAGGCCAGTCAGCAGAGGATGTGAGGGACTGACTGTGTGCAAGACCCCGAGTGAGAGGGCCAAGGCTGCCTCTGGACAGGAGCCATGAGTGATGACCGGACAGAGATGAGCCCAAGGTGACAGAATGGGACGAAGCCTCAAGTGGCGTGGACGTGACCCAGGCTGGGGGGCTGATGGAGAAATACACTTGAGTCAAGGGCTCCAGCTTGTGTTTTCAGCTAGAAGAAGCCGGGATACAGAGCAGAGAGTCAAAGTGAACTGGGTTAGGCTCCTGTGACCTGGGTGAGTCCCCTCACCTCTCTGGGCCTCAGTTGCTTTGTCTGTTAAGGAAGAATAATTATACCTTCCTCACAGTGTCATCACAAGGGTTAGATGAGATAATATCTACAAAATACCAGTGCTCTGTCTTCATGGAGTAAATGATAGCTAGCAGATGCTGTCCTTAAGCTGTGGCTAAGGTTACCCAGAAGATGCCCACATGGCCCTCCATGAAGGTGGATTCAGAAGACGAGATGATCAGGGAGACCCTCCCTCTGAGCTGAAAGCAGAAGACACAAGTTCAAGTTCTCATCTCTCTGCTGGTGATTTTCATAATCTCCCGTGTCCTTCTAGCATCCACCATTCTGGCTCGTTTTTGGAGACAGAAGGGAGCCAGGAGCTGGAAGACTTTCAGGCTGAACTTACAGTGACTTAGGGATGACAGTCCCAATAAGCAGAGGGCCTGAGGACAATGAGCAAAGTCCAGAAGGAGAGAAGACGGGCCTGCAGGACTCTGGCCTTGAGAAGAGGGAAGGTCTGGGGCGGAGAAGTCTGAGACGCATGTGCAAGGTGGCTCTTGGGGCCTGTCCCAAGTTCCTCTAAGGTACTGGAGTGTTCAGACGAGCTTCTGACCATGAAGGAACTCACACAAAGGGCCCGGGACAGTAGGAACACACCGGGGCACCCAACCCACCCATTCTTCTTTGCTTCAATTAAACCACAGTTTAATGAGGATGCACCGGGGCAGGTGAAGGGGGGACATACAAGCAGAGGAAATCCATCTGTAGGTGCTACCTTGTGTAGGCCTTAAAAGGCTACTGGGTTGAATTCATATGGCCTCGAAAATAGAAGATATTAAGTGTCTAATAGTACTCTCATTCTTGTTTGTCCCACCTTGAGTAATGATTCTGAGGACACAAAGTTCCCTTTGCATTTTCACCTTGGAATCTCCTTGCTACTAGGTTTACTTTAAGTGATGGGGTTGGATTCTGGTCCCAGCAGAGTGTCTGTGTGTGTCTGAGTGTATGTGGGCTTACACATGTACTTAGGGTGAGAGACGGGCAGCCAGGAAGACAGCAGGAAGCACAAAAGGTGACGACAATTGCTATTTTAGCTGCGCTGCTTCCTGCTTGCATTTTCTCTCCCAGACCATGTTTTTGTTAGAAATAAGTGTTGGCGCAACCCCAGGTAATGAGAGAACACCACTGGGACATTTTTTCCAGAGGAAAATTGCTCCGATTGTTCCCATATTTGGTTTTAGCCAAATCCCTTCTGGTTCCTGCATAAGGTAATTTACTTATTTATATTCTGGGGTGGGGGGAGGTGGAGGCTCATCCTATGGTAGCTTTCATCTTGAAAAGTGTGTCATGGTTCTGTCTGCAGTGCCTAGTGGGCCGGGTAAAATGGATTTACTGATTGATGGTCCCTGGGCAGTGGGTCTCAAACTTGAGCCTGCATTCGAATCACCTGGAGGGCTCGTTCAAGCCCAGCTTTGTGGTCCCCTGCCCACAGTCTTTGCTTCAGCTGTGCCGGGTGGTGCCTGAGAACATGCATTCCTAACACATGCCCAGGCTATACTGATGCCTGAGGACTGCTGTGAGAATCACAAACCCTGTAAACAGTGATAACTCACCAGGGTCATCTGTTTTAGGCACCAAAAGAGTTTGGTGTTTACTTTTGGGGCTTTTGGGGCTTAGGAGGTCACATGGTCAAAAAGAAAATGACTTGCAGCTTTCGTAACCTGGGCCAGTGCTAGGAACTCCAAAGCCCAGCGTGGGCAAAACCTAGATTGCTTGAGGCAAAAGCGCAGCTTCCCCGTCCCCCTGTGAAGAGTGGGTGGCTGAGCTGAGACCTGGGTGCAGGCTGAGCCGGGGTGTTGAGCCACTATGCATTGCTGTCCAATAGCCAGGGCTAAACTGTGTCCTGAGCCCAGGCTCTCCCTGAATCCTGCCCACAGACTGCGAGGCAGAATTGCCGGCCCCAGGGGCAGGGTTCCTGTCCCCATCGTCCTGCCTCCTGGGTACACACCTGCCACTGGGGGGAGGAGGGCCTGCCCTGCCCCCTGGCTCCTGCTCCTTTCCATGGGCTGGCTGGACAAGCGTTCTCAGGTCTGCAGAACGGAAGTAGCTGCAGCTCTAAGCCCTCCGCTCTCGTGGCTCTGCTGCTCACCAGCCGTGGGAGCTTCGGGTGGCACGTGACTCGGATGATCTCTGCCTGGATTTCCTCCTCTGTGAAATGGAGATAATGCCATCTGCTGAGGGTTGGTCTGAGAAATAGATCCACTAGCTAGAGGTGTGTAAAGCCTTAAAAGACAACCTAACACACAGGCAGTTCTGGAAAAGGTCCGTGCTTCCACTAGTACTCTTCAAACGGAGATGAGCAAGTCAGGGTGGGAGAGAGACGGTGGACGTTCCTTTTTAGCACTTTCCACATGGGAAGAGGAAGTGGAAATTGCCTTCTTTATGGACCGAGATGATGGATGAAAGATGAGGAGGGCAGAAAAAAATCCCCCCTGCAGTGATGACATGATACTGATCAAATTGTTTCAGTCATACATTTCTCCACACTTAGAACCATACCTAGCACAGTAGGACCTCGCTTTATGCAACCAATACTTTCTCGGACCCTTCGCATAAGTAAAAAATCATACAAATACCAAGCTCCATTATTTAGCAAGTATTTCTTATATGGACATACCTACCACACATTTTTTATAAATAAGGCAAAAAAAAGTCTAGTAACAATAAGTAAACAAAATTAATCATAGAAAATGTTTTTTAAAATCTTAATTCTTTCTCTCTCTCTGCCTTTATTTTTTCCACTTGTCAATTGTGTATACCTGAATTTGCATGTGTTGGGTTAGTGTAAAACGGATTCCTACTGTGTATAAAAACACTCAGCAAATGTACATGGGACCAACGACACATTCAAAACGTCTTCACACGGATCCTCATGGAATTACTTCTGCCTTTCAAGGGGGGCAGACATTCTGAGGCTGTTTTCCTGAGAGACTTGTAAACGAGCTCCGAGGGGAAGAAGGAAAGAAGCCACGTATGTCTGCTCCATTCTAGTCACTGTGTTAGTTGTTAATTTTTTTTTTCAGGGAATTCCACATAAAATTTGCCATGTTAGCCATTTCAAAGTGTACAATTCAGAGACATTTCATGCATTCGCAATACTGTGCAACCATCAAAATTATCTAGTTCTGGAAATTTTCCATCCCCCCAAAAGGAAATCCATACCCATGAAGCAGTCACTTGCCAATTCTCTTACCCCTCAGCAGCCCCTCACATGATTAACCTGTTTTCTGTCTTTGTGTTTGTGGATTTGCCAACTGAAAACAGTGTTAAAAAAACTTGTGCACAAACATTCAGAGCAGCACAATTCACACCAGCTGAGAGGTAAAAACAACCCCAGTGTCCCTCAACTGATGAATGGATAAACAAAAAGTGATGTATCCACACAATGGAATATTATTTAGCCATGGAAAGGAACATAGTTCTGATCATGCAACAACATGGATGAATCCTGAAAAGCTAATGCTAAGTGAAAGAAGCCAGATGCAAGAGCTCTATACTGTATGATTCCATTTATGGTTGTTGATTTTTAATCCTCAACAACATGCTTAGGAAGATAAGGCTATCTCAGTCTACACTGATGCACTGGAGTCTCAGAGAGGTTAAGTGACTTCTTGGTGTCACTCAGCTGGTAAGTGATGGGGTCAGCATTGAAGCCCAGCCCCTACTGATCACAGAGCTGGGCTGTTTCTCCTGCAGTGAGTTGCCCTTCAGGATAGTTGCAACTGACAAGCCTACAAATGGCTATGACAATTTTCCTCTTTGGAATACGTGCGCCACCTTCTAGCCTTTTTAGTGTGGATAGCACTCATTTGGATGAATAATTTCTCGGGGTGTCTCAAAGTCTTCCATATGATTTTAAGACACACACTCAAATCTCCTTGTTATAGATGAGGATTTAGAGACATAAATTAATAAATGCTCAATCAGCTTAAAAATCACAGAGCCAGCTAGTGGTGGGTCTGGACTCAAACAAAGTCTGCCTGATGGTGGGTGGTGTAATCCTTTAAGCAGAGCTTCCCACAGGAAGTGGTCAGGGCATTTAGTTCTCCTTTTCCATACTCCCATTTTGGGAGCTGAGTGAAACATTTGGATGCACTGACAATATTTTCATGCCGCTTCTGCTAAAGGTCAAATCATTCCAGCCATTTCTGGTGTCTCTGGTCAGTTATTTATGTTTTCATTAGGGTGTCTATGTACACAACCCACACACTGTTTACTCGTGTGGAGATGCGGTCTGTGCATCTCAGAGATGTTTATAGCTACATTTTCTCTATTCTTTTACATAAAAGCTCCAGAAAATATGGTGGTTTCCTCAGAAAGCCAATATAAAAGTTGACATAAAGATTGGTGATGTGTAAGCTTTGGCATTACATAAATATATATAGCCATTGTAAAAGTTAACAACCTTTTTATTTATAATTACATTGCAGATTGATATTTTTATCTCCACATTGTCAATGGTAACCTTTTGGCCTCCACTTCAGACTTGGCCAAGAATGTTGGCACTAGACGTTTTTTATCTGTGTTTCTGTCTGTAACATCAGGGCATGCACTGTCTTTCCTTATTCACCACAGTGATAGTGCCACTCATCCGTCCCTTCCATCCCTCTGGGGAAAGAAAAGCTCTTGTCCCACTGGATTCATAATTCATGGAATTCTGATGCACAGATTGATATCTCTTCATTGCCATGTTGGTACAGACTGCACTTTTCCCTTTCTCTACATCCTCATAATAATATTTGTGGATTGTCACACCTACCTTGCAACATAGAAAAGTTGCATTTGGTTGAAATTTGATCCACTGGATTAAGCAATGTCTGTTATCTGACTCCTCCAGGTTTACAAGAATATAGATTCAAACTCTCCTCCCTGCGTAAGTATGAGGAAGATACCACCTCTTTATCCTCCGCTTAGCTCCGCTCAGAGGGAAAAGAAATACCCCATCTTAAATGCCTGATCTTCTCTTCAAAAGAAAGATCCTTCATTGAACAAGGAGATAATACTTTTAGCCGGCTGAAAAACCACCTGGGTGTTGCTTTTAAAGTGGAAAGGGATAAGCGCTACCCACATAATATGCAGAACTGTTGACCCCACAATCATGCCATTTTCTTTCTCGAGTGGCTTATATTAAACAATGGCCAGACGATCACAGTGCTGGTGATGGAGACAGCTCAGTGCAGAGGAAAGAACACACATTGGGAGTTCAGAGCTGTAGGTTTTGTACCAGGCTCTGCTGCTTACTTAGCCACCCCATTCCAGACAGTCCCTTAACTTCCTTGAGCCTCAGTTTCCTCATCTGTTAAAGACAGAATTGAAAGACACCCTTCAGTCTACCTCATAAGATAATGTGTGCAAAAGTTTGCTACAAGAGCAATGAATGACAAT
>PVKY010014975.1:0-10346 GCA_004027775.1 Bradypus variegatus | reverse complement strand
GCAGGGAACAGATGGGCTCCCCGCGGACACGGCAGCAGCACAGAAGCTAATCCACTTTTATCTCGTTATGGTGACAGCCACCCTGTTAAATGGAATGGACTATTGATTCGGGGCTCACTTCCAGCCTGAGGATTTTCCATCACAGGCCTGAGTAGAACAGGAGAAAAGCAACACTTATTAACTCAGATGCCAGTCAGGGAGAGGCTGGGGTGCAGGCTGGGCTGGGCTGGGCTGGGGCTTCTAGGCCAGGCCTCCCGGGGCCCTGCGGACCCAGGCTCGGTCCCAGGGTCCAAGGCAGCCCCTCCTTATCCCTTCAGGTTGGGTAGTGGGGATGAGGGGCAGAGACGCACGCACATGCATTAGCGTGTGTACTCACACGCACACTAGCACCGACACAATACCCAGTGCTGACACACACACACTCCCAGCACTGACGTATGTAGTCATACACCCTGACACCCCCCTATGCTGACATACGTATACACACAACACTGACACAAATCCTCCCAACCAAGACACACAGATACACTCCACACTGACACACATGTGCACACAACATGGACACGTAAACCCAGCGCTGATACATACGCACCCAAGGCTCAAACACAAATACATGTAACCTTGGCGTGGGTGCTCACACCAGGCTGACACACACATACCCATAACGCTGACACATATACGCTTATCATGGACATCATGTTGACGTCACATATGCACACAACACTGTCATGTGTACTCACACAATGCAGATGCACACACACGGCCAATGCTGAAGCGTATATAGCCAATGCTGACAATACGCACTGTGCTGACACAGACAGAACAGTACGCTGACACACAGGAACACACACACCCGTCAAGGACACACATCGGCAACCACCACAGACACACATCTACACAAACACTTAACACTGGTATGCAAATACATCCATCCTTAGCCCATACTGACAGTATATACACACAATGCTACACACATACACACAGTACGCTGACATACAGAAATACATACAGCCATCACCGAAACACATGTACACCAAATGCTGACACGCTGAAACACACAATCTTGACATTGTGTGTGTGTGTGTATATATATATACACACTCACTGACACTTTATACGCACAACACTGACATGCATACATGTCCAACACAGACCCACAATTACTCACACAACCAATTCTGATACACATAATGATCCAATGCTGACACACACAGATGCATAACACTGACACATGCACTCATACAATGCTGATACACACACACACAATGCTGACATCACATATATACAATGCTGACAGCCATATACACTCAACACTGATGCACGTATATCCACGATGCTGACACATTCTTGCTCAGAGTGTTGACACATATTTAACACTGATACATACACAAACACACAAGCACTGACTCACTTATAATAAACACACCCTGTACCCACAAGCACACACACCCAAGTGATGCATATGTACCATGCTGATAGTCTAACCCTGAGGATTACATGTAATACTAATGCTGGCACATGTATGTCATCTACAGTGACATGCAAGATGATGACACACACATGTAAAACACACATCTATACACAGCACTGACACACAGTTTCCTTTGTTCTATACACAGCACTGACACACAGTTTCCTTTATTCATCTCCCCAGTCATTATGGAGCACCCCTTCTCTGCTATGTCCTGGGCAGGTGCTGGGGCTACGAGGGAGGGTGACTCTTTTCTGCCTTTCGGCAGCCTTGGCTCCAGTGGGGGAGATGGATGCAAAAACAGACCATTCTACGCACCAAATACTGACAGCTAACTCGTCCATAGCACTTACCATACACCCTTCAGTGTTCTAAGCCCTTTACGTGTAAGAATGCTTAAAATCCTCATAATGACTCTGAAGGTTAGTACTATTATTAGCCCCAGTCTGTAGATGAGGGACCTGGGCACAGAGAGGCTATGTGACTTGCCTAAGACCACACAGATATGATGTGGTGGAGCTGGAATCTGAACCCAGGTCATCAGGCTCCAGAGTCTATATGTGTAACCTCTGTGTCTACAGCTTCATCACGTCTGCATCAGGCCAGCACCATCACAGACCCAGACTCTCCTGCACACACAGACACATACCCACAGCACCCACATGGTCCATCTGGAATGACCCACCCTGGGGGGATCCCCCCGGCTGCAACTGGCTGACCCTACTTCCTGGAAGGACCGTGTGCAGAGCAGGGCGCTGTCTGGGATTGCACAGTGACCTGCTTCCAGAGGAGAGGGGCAGAGGGGTCCTGAGAAACAGGGGTGAGGGGAGTGGGGGGGGGAGAGGAGTAGGAGTGGGGGTGCTTCTCCAGAGGGAAGCCTGGGTGTGCCAGCTGTGTATCCAGGCAGGGCAGGGACTGGATTTCCTCCAAAGGAGAGAAAGTGGATCAGGAAGTGAGGCAGCAGCAAGCTGGGCCTCGAGGCCTTGCTCCTTGGGACACATTCTAGAAAGGTGCCTTGGGAGTCTGGACTGGACCGACTATGTTCAACCCTGTTCAGCTCCTGACCGCCACTTAGCCTCCATAATCTTCGGTTTCCTCATTTGCAGGATGGAAGGATGGCTGATGGAGTCCAAAAACCTCTTAGCTCAAAAGGCACGTGGCCGGCAACTGCTTGCTCCCAGGTTGTGATTTAAAATGGCGTTCTCCAAAATGTCAGTGTAGGAGCACCTGACACACAGGATTATGGGGAAGATGAAATAAAATATCATGTGTCGAGTGCTGGCATGATGGGGTGGGACACACAGGCTCCCCTGCCCCTTGGCTGCTGGATTCTTGGGACCTTGACCAAGGACAGCTCCCTTATCACCATGGCGAGGTCAGGAAGAGTGAGAGGGGCTCAGTTTTCCCCCTGGGATGATGGAGTGCCACGTTGGGGGAGAGCCCCAGCTCCACTGGCACGGGCCTGGGGCTGGAAGGCTGCCAGAGAGGCCTGCTTGGAGGAGCAGATGCCGGGCTCTCTCACGGACCAGCTCTGGGGCCTGGACAAGTCTTGGGCCTTTTTTGGGCCTCTTTCCCTGCCTGTAAAATGGGGGCCTGAGTTGTGTGCTTTTCAAAGACCCGCCCCATTCTGACACCTTGTGATCCTGGAATTCAGGGTCATTCACAGCCCCAGGGTGAGGGACAAAACCCAAATGCCTCCAGCTGCCTTCCCTCCTCCCCATTTCCTGGAGCTGTGGCTTCGTGGCCTGGGGATGAGGGCGAGAGTCCCACCTGTGACGCTCTCTTATCTGTCGCCTGGAGGCATCCGGTCACACTCTGCGGGTCCTTCCCAGGCATTTCTGGAAATTAGCCTAGGCGGCCAGAACCCTGAGGACAGCGACTGCCCTGTGGCCCTGCTCTGTCCCCTCCAGCCAAGGTGTCTTCTTCCTCACCTCGGCCTAGCTGTTCCCATCTCAGCCCAGCTGTTCCCTCACTGTGCTGGTTTGTATATATTGTGTCCCCCAGAAAAATCCATATTCTTTAATGCAGCCTTGTGCGGGCAGATGTATTTAGTGTTGATTAAGTTGGAAACTTTGGATTAGTTTTTTTCTATGGAGATGTGACCCACCCAACTGTAGGCGATAATTTCCATGGAGGTGTGGCCCCGCCCATTCAGCATGGGCCTTAATGAGTTTACTAGAGCACTGTATAAGAGTTCAGACAGAAGGAGCTTGGTGCTGCAGCTAAGAGACACATTTTGATGAAGGCCATTGGAATCTGACACTGACATTTTGGAGAAGGCCATTTTAAAACACAACCTGGGAGTAAGCAGATGCCAGCCACATGCCTTCTGAGCTAAGGTTTTCAGACGCCATCAGCCATCCTTCAGTGAAGTTACCCTGTTGTTGATGCCTTACTTTGTGCTGATGCCTTACTTGATAGCCTTAAGACTGTAACTTTGTAACCAAATAAACCCCCTTTATAAAAGGCAGTCAATTTCTGGTATTTTGCATAATGGCAGCATTAGCAAACTGAAACACCCACCTCAGCCCAGCTGTTCCCCCACTTCAGCCTGGCTCTTCCCCCACCTCTGCCCACCTGTTTTCCCACCTCAGCCCAGCTGTTCCCCCACCTCAACCAGCTGAGCACCCTGCTTCAGCCAACATAAGCCTAGCTGCTCCCCAGCATTAGTCAATAAGCCCCCCATTTCAGCCCAGTTCCTTTCCCATTCAAGGTTAGCTGTTCTCCCATATTCCACCCACCCTTCTATCAGTCCAGGTGTTCCCCATGTCAACCAGCAGTTCTCCCTTATTAGACCAGTGGGCCTGCTCTCCCCTCAGGCCACATGTTTCCCTCACCACATCTGCTGCTCAGCTGTTCTCCCCCCACATCTCAGCCGCTCTGGCCCAACTTCATCCCAGCTATTCGTCCTTAGGTTGATCCAGCTGTTCTTCTCCACATCTGTTCAGATTTCCTCCCCATCACCTCGGCCCTGCTTTTCCCCCACCAGCTGGCCTATCTTTCCTTACATCAGTTCAGCGGTTCTCTTTTCTGGGCGCCTTCTCAGGTTGTGGAAGGGGATGTATTGGGATTCCCCAGGGTAGCTTCTCTAGCATTGCTAAAGGGTGACCCCTGCTCTGTTCCAATATTCCCCACTCACAAGGGGGGCAGAGGCATGACTTGGGGTGTTGTCTTATCCCAGAGTCATCCCTACTCTTCCCTGAGATGACAGGAAAGGGGAAAGGAAGCAGCCATGAGTGGAGGTGATAGAGGGAATCCAGGCATTCCCACCCCCAGAGAGGCAGGAGGGACCCCGGCATTCCACAGCTACACCACCTCCAGAGAGCAGAGACACCCCCTCATCATTCCTTTCTCCATGGAGACAGGAGCAACCACTGGAATCGTCTTCCTCACCCTAATCTGAACCCCCAGAGGAAAAAAAGACAGATCCCAATTAAATATGTAAATTCAAGCAGATGGCAGAGCGTGGTGATGGACAGGCTGTCAGGAGAGCATGTCACCATATGCTGTGTGTGCACGTGTGTACATGTGTGCCTGTGTGCGTAGCATGGGGGTTATCAACAGGGGGCATGGGGAGGGGCTGCGGGGAGCCTGCGGGTAACGGCGCTGCCTCTGGCCCAGTCTTGGCGGGGGGTGCGGGAAGGAAATAGGGTGACCTTCCACAGCCTGAGACCTATCTGTGTCCAGCTCCCCACGCTTCCCCAGGCCTCTCCAAGCCAGGATGCTAATTCCACCAGATCAGGGCTGAGGCGGGAGAGGACTCATTGGTGTAATCTGTACCTGTATCTCTGCTCTTGCCATCGGCCAAACAATAAAAGACACAATATTTACACAACTTACCGGGGGAAGCAATATTGGGCCATTGATTTTGTGCCCCTTGGATTTTCACGGTCTGAACCTTAATGGTTTTTAATCATAAAATATTAGCTCCGCAGGGCACTTAGCGCTGGCACCTCGCTGGTGAGAAATGACCTCACTCCCTCTCTGCGGCTCCATGGGGAGCCCCCCATGAGGAGGGGCCACTTCCCCACCCCACCCAGGACAGCCAGAGCTTCCCAGCTGCCTGCTATGGGATTAGCCCAGGCCTGGGCACAGTTGGGGGAGCCCAGAGCATCCTATTATCAGTGCCCCGAGTTTCAGAGTCAGAGTGGGATCTGAGGAAATCAACCCATTCTCAAAAAATGGAGATTTGCCTTCCTCAAGGGTTTTTAAAACAAAAGCTTTTGCCCTTGGCTTTCTCTCCATCAGACGTACCCTTCACCCTAGCTTGGCTCAGGGAACTCCTACCCACCCGTCAATGCTCCTAGGCAGAGCGTGCCACAAGGACTAGACCAGGTTCAGTGTTCATTGCTGTATCTTTAGCACATTGTTGGCACTCAGTGTTTGTTAGCACATTGTTGGCACTCAGTGTTTGTTCAATGAATCAATGAGTGAATGTGCCACAGACTAGGAAGGCAGGTTTCAAAGAGGAGTTTCTTACATCCATTCTTTCAATAAATATTTGTTGATTACCCTCTGTGGTCCTGGTCTCAAGGGTGAATCTGACCGAGGCCCTGCCCTCCCCATGGTGAGTGCTGTGACAAGGGAGGCCCTGTGTGCTGAGGCCAGTGGGAGCATGGGGATGGTTCAGAAGGGAAGCCTGGGTGCTGAGATGGAAAGGACATTTTAGCAGGGGGTTTGAGCTTCCTGAATGAAGCTCAGCCTCCCAAGGGGACCACTTTGAAGAACTAAACTTGTGAGATGGCTGAGATCTGATCACATTACCTCACATCTCAGCCTCTTCTTGTCCAGGTCAGGGAGGGCTTCCTGGAGGAGGCTTCTGTGGAGGATGCACTTTGCATTTTGCTGTGTGTCTGTGTGTGATCAGAACGCCCTGTCAACTGCCTCTGGTGAAGAGGAAGCGTTGGGCTGGTGGTGGTCGGCTCTGTTGTTTATTCTTTTTGAAAATGAACACACTGTCCACCCCCATGCTGCAACCCCCCTCCCAGTGTCTGTGGGGAAGTCAGCAGCGATGGATTAAAAAGCAAGGAGAAAGCTGAGAGCACAATTGGAAGAAAGATAAAGATAATTAAAACTAATTCCAACTGTTCCCAGAGAAATCAATTTCATAACTTAGCGCGTCCCTAAACTTCTTCCTGAGGCTCTGCAGCTTTGAGCAAAGCACATGCACTTGAGCGTGCAGAGTGCAGACACTGTGTGTGTGTTCGCAGGTGCTTGTACATGCATATGTATGCTTGCATGAGGCTTCATCCCACATGTGTATGTTTGTAGGCACATGTGTGTGCTATGTGTGTGTGGGGGCTGCAGTTTCTCTGGGTCCCCATGGGGCAACAGCTCATGGCCTCACCTTTGACCCTGGATAAAGATGTATAGAAGGGGCAAGAGAGTCAAGGTGGGCAGGTAGCATTAGGTCCCACTTCCCGCATACCAAGTCCCATCTTCTGCCTGTCTTAGAGGTCACCGGGCTAGTCCAACCTCCCTCTAAACACCTGGGGAAACTGAGGCCCAGAGAATGGAGGCCAGGGGTCACACGGTAAGTGAGAAGCAGAACTGGAACTAGAAGTCTGGTCTCCTGTGTCTTCTCTATTCTAGGGACCTCATTTGCCATTTGCTCGAGGCCAGGCAGGGGTGTGGGGTGGTAAGTCCCACCTCATGTGGCCCGAAACCCCTATAGGAAGAGTCCCTTCCCTCACTCACTCACTCACCCATTCTTCAAACATGTGCTGAGCACCTACGCAGTGTCAGGCCCCGTGGGTTCTTTAGCAGAGCAGGAATCTGGAGGGTGGTCACTGCTGTGTCTAGGAGGGGTTGGATCTTCTGCAGGAGAAGGCTGCCTGGCCCTGGGACTGGAGGACAGTAGCTCATCCTCGGCCCTCACTAGGCAGCCTCTGAAAAGAGCCCAGGACAGAGTTCCCAAGAAGCAGGAGCTGGCCGCCCCTGGTTCCAGCGGCATTGCTGTCACAGCTGGCGACTCCTGACCAGGAAGGCTATGTCTCAGGAGACTTCCTGCTCTGGGCACAGGGGGCAGAGGGCCGGCCCAGGGTTTTCCACCCCCCACCCCAGCCCCCATGGTGGGCACGACTGGCATGAGGGCAGGGCCTGGGGTGTCCCTGGGTTGGCCAGGACCTGGCTTGGCTCCAGTAGGCGGTCCTCCAGCACAGGCTTGGCACATTAGTGAGACGTCGAGATACCCAAGTGAACCCACACCAGAATATAGAAGCCAGGAAAACTGCCTGCGTGGAGGAATGCCTGTTGATTGCTCTAAATGAACAGTTTCCTGTATCTGTCTGAGCCTGCACCCTGGAGGTCAAATGGGGCGATATCATCCACATAGCAGGCTGCTGTGAGTCTCGGAGAAGGTGACATTTAAGAAGTCTTGTAGGCCCCAGGTTTCCTGAAGGGGTCACCCAGTGAGCAAGGAGCCGGGAGAGTTCGTGGCCACACAGCTGCCTGGAAGCAGGGGCCTGGATGAGGTGACTGTTCCTAGCTTCTCAAGGGCAAGTGTCAGGGTGCCCTTGTCCTTGGACAATCCTTCCCTAGTGGGCCTGGGGATGTGGATGGTGTGATCCCCTGACCGCTGACTGGTTCTTGCAGTGCCCCGGATCACCTCTAGATGGCAGCATTGGCAAGCAGGAGGGGTGTGGGTGGTGCCAGGAGGGGGCTGGGCTGGGCAGGTTGGGCTTAGCCTGCAGCCGCCAGCCCAAGTCCTCAAGCCCCCACCCACCCCTGCGGTCGGAGAGCGGAGTAGAGTGTGTTTTCGGGGGTTTGGGGATGCACCTTGGGAATTCCTGATTACCGACAGGGGCTTGACCCTCCTGTTCCTGAGACAGTCCTTCTGGGAGCAAAAGATTTCCAGCTGTTTGGCCTGGGGGTCTGGGCAGGACATAGTAGCTCTAAGCTCTTCTCTCAGAGACCCTCAAAACCTTAGGATTGTGACCTCCAGGGGTATAGTGAGAGGGGCTCTCTAGTAGCAGGGACGGGAGTTACCCATGCAGGCTGGAAATGCCTAGCAGCCCCCAGCATGAGGTGAGGCAGTGGCTGAGCGTTGGGAAGCCACCCTCCTCTCTCTTCTCCACTTTTCTTGTATCCCCTCCTCTCTCTCCCTTTCCCCAGGAAGCCAGAGAGGAGCAGATGGGAACTGTCAGCAGCTCATTAGGGTTATAGATGGGGAGCTGGGGGTGAAGGAGGGAGGAAAGGAATCGGAGGGGGCAGGGTTCTTGGCCAGGACCCCCATAGAGCCCCAGGCAGGGCCCAGCAGGGGCTGTCATGGCCCACTGGAGGGGGGCACTGTATTCCTGCCTCTCAGTCCCTCCTCGGCCTCAGGAGAAACCCCAGGTTCTCCCGGGCGGCTGCATCTGGCAGTGTCAGAGAGGAGGTGGGTGCTGAGGAGCCAGCAGGCATCCCTGTCCTTTGCCAGGCCTCGCCTCCTGGAGCTAGCTGGGTGGGTGCACCCCTCTCACTGCTGCCATCCTGGCGCAGCGCAGAACTTCCTGGGGTTGGGGCTGGGAGGCTGCGGATAGATTTGCAACTCCGGATCATAAGGGAAGTGGGGACTGAGGAGTTCCCAGTCTGCAGGTGCTCTGGGGGAGGGGCAGGGGGTGAGTCTAGGCTGTGGGGCTGTGAGTCGCTTGCTGGGTCCCCGAGGTGCTGGGGGAGGCAGCTGCTTGCAGATGGAGAATGTTCAAGGATAGGTCACTGAGCCCTGCCTGCCCAGCCAGCACCAGCATCTTGGCCATGAAGCAAGAAAGCAGCTGGGCAGTGGGCAGTGCTCAGACCAGGACACAGGAGGCCTAAGTGTGGGGTATCTGGTCTGCCATTGACTCCGAGTGACCTTGACCAAGTCCTTTTTCTCAGCCTTAATTTCACCATCTGGTAAATAATAATAATGGCTCCCGTTCACTGAGCACTTATATAGGACACAGCATTTTATGTGAATTCTTTCATTTAATGCTCGTAACCAGCCTATGAGCAAATGGAGACTCAGAGAGGGTGAGTGACTTGGCCAAGATCACACAGCAGGAAGCAAGACCTCAGAGCCAGGGCTGTCTGATGACAATGGCTAGTACCTCCGAAGTCCTTTCCATTGGGTCAGCTTTTTCTCTGGCAGGGTGGATGTGAGGGACTGACACCCCTTTCCAGCTGTCTTCCCAGGAGCCTTAGAAGTGGGTGAGTTGGGTGTGTGTGTGTCAGTGAGGGTTGACAGATTTAGAAATTAAAAATACAAGATGCCTAGTTAAATTTGAATTCAGATAAACAATGAATGCATTTTAAAAAAATAATATTTGGGACATAGTTATACTAAAAGCATCATTCATCATTTAGCTAGTGTTTTAGTTTCCTGGCTGAGTGGGGCACACAATTCAATCCACCACAGCTGGCAACCCAGACCATTAGAATACCTTTTGCTGTGCACTTACTAATTGCCAGGCATTGTGCTGGAGGTAAGGAGATGGGGGTCTGGGTGGAAGAGAGCAGAGACATGTGTGGGGTATGCCCAAGCTTTGCCCTTACTGCTAGGGGGTTCCTCTTTGGGCTCAGTTTCTCCTTTTCCTCCCTCCCAAGTCATGATGAAAGCAAGTGCCAGGTGAATATGGTGCTTTGAAGAATCTAGGAAGCATTGCCAAGAAAAGCCCAGGTCTAGTAAGCACTGGGTGCCACCCTGTCCCTAGCCCCCCGCCCATCTCTGCTCCCCACCACCCTCACCTCCAGTTCCACAGAAGCCCATGAGGAACAAACAGGCTGTTGCCCACGATTGGTTCTCAACACTGCTTCACAGGAAGCCAGTGGTCACTAATCCTCCAGGGGCGCCATGCCCAATGCTGCCACTGTCTGTCTCGGAAGCCCCTTACCTCTCAGAGTCTCAGTTTCCTCATCC
>PVKY010014974.1:0-10360 GCA_004027775.1 Bradypus variegatus | reverse complement strand
TATGGTCATCCAGTGTCTTCTTTATATCCTTCAGCTCTTTTGCTAGATCTTCCTTATCTTCCTTCATTTCACTGAATTTATTAAGTATTAGTTGCCTCAACTCCTGTATCTCAGTTGAGCTATTAGTTTGTTCCTTTGGCTGGTCCATATTTTCGTGTTTCCTGGTATGGCTTGTTATCTTAAGTTGTCTAGGCATCTGATTTTCTTGATTAGTTTATTTTGGAGCTTGTTTTCTTTCTTTTACCTAGGGGTTTTCTTGTTGGTTAGCTTTGTTCTCTGGCCTCTGTTATTCAATTCAACTGATTCTAGACCTCTAAATTAGGTTCTATTTAGTTGATCAAAATTTTTCCCCTGTTGGTTTTTCTGTTTCTTGCTCTGCCTCTATGTAGCCTTCTTGTGAATGGGTCTCCTCAGATATGGTCAACCCTAGTCAGATTTTCCCAGTCTAGTGAGGCCCGGGTCTCATTGGGAGTGTATGGAGTTTTCCTGAGAATGAGACCTTCCTATGAGGCCTTTAGAATTGGTGCTTTTCCTCTCCAGTCCGGCAGGCGGTGCCTGCCAGCCTGCAGCTACCCTACCAGTGTAAGGAGGTGTGGAGACTTTAGTTCTCCTGGTGACTCTGATCCTGTCAGGGGCATGGCTGACTGAAGCAGGAATCTGAATTACAGCCCCTGGGGAGTGAGTTCCCAGGAGGAGGACTGCCAGTTGAGCCGGACCTCCCTCCACTCTCCCAATCCTCAGAACTCCAGTTGTCTCTCAGGAGCACTATTCCCTAATCCCCTCTCCTCTTTGGGGCCTCTCCAGCCAGATTCCCTGGTCAGCCTGAGTTGCCAATTAAAGATGGGGGTGGAGACCTTCAGTAGTGAATATGGATCTCTGAGATGCTCTGGGTAGTTTGTCTCCCTCCAAGCCCAGCCCAGTCCCTCAACCTGGGCTTCCCGATAGAAAACAACCACATATGTTACTTTTAGATTAAAAAAAAAAAGGAGTCACTTTTAAAAGTCTTTTTCCAGACTGGGAGCTGTGTGGCTGTCAGAATAGAACTCTTAAAGATACATCTTAGGCTATTTTCTGATAAGTACTCTCCAGCAGCTTCAGTTCCACCCCTGCCGAGGGCTATTGAGATGCAAAAAGATAAGGAATCAGTGGGAAGCCAGAAGGGACAAAATGTGGGAGAAAAAAAATAGCTCTTTTGGAATCTGGGAATGGGTGCCCGCTTTTAGGTGCCCCCACCTCTTGGAGCCCAGCCCTTCCTCACCACCCCCAGCTCCCAAGATCAGTCAATCAACCTGTTAATTAATTCTGCAGCTGAGGCTGGGCCGAGCCCCTCCTCTTGCCCCCAGCAGACTGCTGTTCCCTGGTTCCGTTTCTTCCTTTCCTCTTTTCAGGGAGTCAGCAGCAAAACAGTCTGTGAGATCTGGGTGGGGAGGGGCGCCAGACCTCTGGTCCGGGGAACTTAACAATGTTCGCTGTGATCTTGGCTTTTCCTTCAATTCCCAACTTGCATCCGATGTGTGACTGGTTACTGGACACCCCGAAAACTCTGTTTCATATAGTTCTTGGGTAGTTGCCAGCTGCTCTGGGCTCCGTCCCCGGCGGCGGCAGCGGCTGCTCCGCGGGGCTCCAGCGCTGCAGGCGGTGCGGGCCTGGCTGCGGCGGCGACCACCCAAAAGCTTCGGGGGCGCTCAGGCCGCAAGCGCTCACTCACCTCCGGTGCTACGGGCTCAGGTCCTGGCGTGCGCGGTGGTGGTGGCGGCGGTGGCGTGGGCAGAGCCTTGTACTACTTTTGAAGATCTGAAGCAGGTAAACTGGGGAATTCCTGATATTCTCACAGGCGTTGGGTACTCCCAGTTTCGTGAGTCAAGTCCTGATCATGGGGCTTGCCCATATGAAACCTATTCCTGCAGACGCGGCGGCAGCGGCGGCGAGGGGCGCGGAGCGGCTCACTCCCTTCCCGCCGCCATCTCCCCCTCATTTTTAACCTCCAGGTGTTTGTGAATTTTCTAAGTCACTGATGGTTATCGACTTCTATTTGTATTCCATTGTGGTCAGAGAATGTGCTTTGAATAAATTCAATTTTTTTAAATTTATTGAGGCGTGTTCTGTGTCCCATTCTGTGGTCTATTCTGGAGAAAGTTCTGTGATCACTAGAGAAGAATGAGTATCCTGGTGATTTGGAATGTAATGTTCTATATGTGTTTGTTAAATTTTTCTGTATCTCTCTCTCCTTTGTTTCTCTGTTGGTAGGGCTCCTTTAGTATTCGAAGTAGGACAGGTCTTTATTAGCAAAATCTCTCAGCATTTGTTTGTCTGTGAAAAATTTAAGCTCTCCCTTAAATTTGGAGGAGAGTTTTACTGGATAAAGTATTCTTGGTCGGAAATTTTCTCTCTCATAATTTTAAATATGTCACGCCACTGCCTTCTCACCTCCTTGGTGGCCGCTGAGTAGTCACTACTGAGTCTTACGTTGTTTCCTTTGTATGTGGTGAATTGCTTTTCTCTTGCTGCTTTCAGGACTTGCTCCTTCGCTTCTATATATGACAGTCTGATCAGAATATGTCCTGGAGTGGGTTTATTTGGATTTATTCTATTTGGAGTTTGCTGGCATTTATGCTTTGTGTATTTATATTGTGTAGAAGGTTTGGGAAGTTTTCCTCAACAATTTCTTTGAATACTCTTTCTAGATCTTTACCCTTCTCTTCCCCTTCTGGGACACCAATGAGTCTTATGTTATATTTGGATGTTTTATTTTATCTGTCATATCCCTGAGATCCATTTCTATTTTTAAAAATTTTCCCCCATTCTTTCTTTT
The DNA here is from genome assembly GCA_004027775.1 of Bradypus variegatus. Classification (NCBI taxonomy): domain Eukaryota; kingdom Metazoa; phylum Chordata; class Mammalia; order Pilosa; family Bradypodidae; genus Bradypus; species Bradypus variegatus. Next base: position 7,548 of record PVKY010014974.1, on the reverse strand, counting down.
GTTCTTTCATTATCCAGTCTGTGGTTCTTGAGATTGCTGAGTCATTGTTCAGCTTCCTCTAGTCTTGTACTGTGAGTATCCAGAATCTTTTTAATTTGGTCAACAGTTTCTTTTATTTCCAGAAGATCATCTAGTTTTTTATTTACTCTTGCAATTTCTTTTTTATGATCTTCTTCATGTCCTTCATATCCTGTGCCATACTCTCGTTGTTTGTCTTTAGTTCTTTGTTTAATTGCTCCATGTACTGTGTCTCCTCTGATCTTTTGATTTGGGTATTTGGGTTTGGGTTATCCACAGCGTCTGTTTCTTTCATATTCTTTAAAATTTTCTGTTGTTTTGGGGCTCTTGGCATTTCCTTTACTTGATAGGCTTCTTTTAGGATATGAAGGACTATTGAAGCACCAATCTCTAATTTGTCAGATCTACAGGTTGGTGGCATACACTTTCCCTAACTAACCAGCAGATGATGTCTGCAAGTCACCTAGTCTCCTCAAGTCAGTTCTCCCCAACTTTGTCTTTGTGGTGTGTGGGGGTGTGGTTCTTGTGGGGTCCAATTGGTGCATCAGGTTTGGATATGATGTTGGTGTTGTCTGCCCTGAATGTGGGGTGTGTGTCTGAGCAGTTAGGGAGGCAGGGCAGCTTTAATAATCAAACCTGCCAGGTGTTCCTGGAGATGTAAGGCTGTTGCAAGAGTCTAAATCTTCATTTCAGTCTCGTCACAGATTGTCTCTGCTGCTGACCCACAAGTACTTGGTACTGGCCTAGGGCCCCTGGGATTTCTGGATGGGTTCCTCTTCCCAGCTGTGCCATTCTAGGCCTCTGCTGAGGGAAGGCTGTGCTATGTCACAAGTGCACACCGTCGCTCAAGGGAAGCCCTGGGCCACCGGGCCATGTAGGGGCGTTCCCAGCCAGCTGTAATGAAGGCTGAATGGGGCGTGTTAATTTCTGCCTTTTCACACAGCTGCACCATCCCAGCTTCGGGGCAATTAGCTGTGGGTGCACGAAAGGCTATTGTCCACACCCAGTATTGTGGCATGTGCGCAGTGTTGCTGGAAACACTTCCTGTCACACTGGGCCCCTTGGAGCAGCTCTGGGCTGTGTCTCTGGTGCTGGGCAGGAACATTCCCAGCCTGCCAGGAAGATGGCTGCAAGGGGTGTGTTTTTTTCCCTTTGGCTCCCCTCTGCCCTCCTTGTTCTGAGACAACTAGCAGTGGGTGTGTGAAAGGCTATCTTGCACTCCAGATATTGAGGTGTTTGCATAGCCCTTTCCTGCTGTGCTTCACTATGTGGTTCTCACTGCTGTATCTGCGGCTGCTTTTGTTTTTTTTTAAAAAAGAGCTAGTCCACCTCCAAACATGAACCCATAGCTTCCCCACACCACAGTGTGGCTGCCAGACATTCAGCAAGCTCATTCAGTCGTTTCAGAACGCAGACTTCTGGTTTCACCAAGTGCACGGTTCCTGTGGATTTAGCAGGTCTTGTGCACTGGGTGCATTGCTGGAACTGGTGTCTGGGTCACTTTCTGGCCTCTACCTAGTATTTTTCATGGAAGTGTTTTTTTGCCCTGTCTCTCCTAGCCGCCATCTTAGGTTCTCTGAATGTATTTATTGGCTCTAAGAGTTTTGCGGGTTTTTCCTGATTTTCTATGCATAGGATCATGTCATCTGAAAATGGGGAAAGTTTTACTTCTTTTCCAGTTTGGCTTCTTTTTGTTTCTTTCTCTTGCTTAATTTCTCTGGCTAGAACTTCCAGAACAATGTTGAAAAACAGGGGTGGTTGTGAGCATCTTTATACTTTTCCTGTTCCTAGAGGGAAAACCTTCACCATTAACTGTAAAGTTGGCTGTGGGTTTTTCACATACAGCATTTATCATGTTAAAGAAGTTTCTTTATATGCCTAGTTTTCTAAGTGTTTTATCAAGAACGGTGTGCTGGATTTTGTCAAGTGCTTTTTCTGCATCTTTTTTTTTTTATAAATTTCATTTTGAAATAAGTTCAATCGTACAGGAATGGTTGCTGAAACAGTACAAACCCCATACATAGAACTGCATAATACCCCAACCCCCCTCCCCCGATACCCCGATCCATCACCCTTAAGATCCTGTCACACCACCGTCTCTTCCCCTCCCTCCCTCTCTCCCTCCCTAACATCCATCATCTATTGCTCTGTCCTCTGAACACATGAGATCTGCATCATTTTTGATGATCATGTGTTTTCTTTCATTCTGTTATGTGGTATAGTACATTGATTTTCTTATGTTGAGCCACCCTTGCATACCTGGGATAAATTCCACTTAATAGTGGTGTATAATACTTTTAATGTGCTGTTGGATTTGGTTTGCTGCTAGTATTTTGTGGAAGATTTTTATATCTATATTCATAAGAGGTATTGGTCTGTAATTTTCTGTGGTATTTTGATCTGGCTTTAGTTAGAGGGTGATGTTGTCCCTGTTGAACGTATTAGGGAATGTTGCCTTCACTTAAGTGTTTTGGAAGAGTTTGAACAGGACTGGTGGTAACTCCTTGAATGATTGGTAAAATTACCCTGTGTGAAGCCATTTGGTTCTGGACTTTTGTTTGTTGGCTGGTTTTGATTACTGATTAGGTCGTTTGTGTGTTTCTAGGAATTTTTCCATTTCTTGTAGATTGTCTAATTTGTTGGCATACAGTTGTTCGTAGCATCCTCTTGTAATCCTGTTATTTCTGTAGGGATGGTAGTAATGTGCTCCTTTTCATTTCTGGTGTAGGTATTTGCATCCTCTCTTTTTTTGTCAGTTTCACCGAAGGTTTGTTACTTTTATTGACCTTTTCAAAGAACCAACTTTTGATTTTGTTGATTCCTCTAATTTTTTATATTTATCAAGATACATTCACATGCCATGCAATCCATCCAAACCATATAATCAGTTGTTCACAGTATCATTACATAGTTTTACATTCATCACTGCAATCAATTTTAGAACATTTTCATTACTAAAAAAAATCCCAAACATCCCCCCTATTATTGATCCTTAGCATTGGTATGGTACATTTGTTACTGTTTATGAAAGAATATTAAAATATTACTAACTGTATTCAGTAGTTTGCAATAGATGCATTTTTTCGATATACCACTTCATACTTAACTCCTTGTAATAGGGACGTTTTTTTCTAGTTGATTCAAGAACGTCTTGAAATCTGTACTAACAACCACAGTCATCGCCCACCATGGGGTTCACTGGGTTATACAGTCCCATGTTTTATTCTCTAGCTTTCCTTCTAGTTATATACACAACTCTAAGCTTCCCCTTTCAACCACAATCACATACATATGTCAGTAGTGTTAATTACACTTACTATAATGTGTTACCATCACCTCTATCCATTTCCAGACATTCAAATTCAACCTAGTTAAAAATTCTGCTCATATTAAGCATCTGCTTTCCATTCTCTACCTTCATTCTGTCTCCTATTAATCTATAGTCTAGATTTTAACTCTGTAATTAGCTCATATTAGCTAGATCACACAATGTTTGTCCTTTTGTGTCTGACTTATTTCATGCAACATAGTATCCTCCAAGTTCATCAATGTTGTCTCATGCTTCAGGACCTCATTCCTTCTTACTGTTAAATAATATTCCATTGTATGTATATACCATGTTTTCTTTATCCATCTGTTGATGGACAGTAGTTGCTTCCTTTTGGGAATTGTGAATAATGCTGCTATGAATATCAGTGTGCAAATGTCAGTTGAGTCCTTTCAATTCTTTTGACTATGTATCTAGACATGGGATTGCCAGGTCATATGGTAACTTTATACTTAAATTTCTGAGAAATCACTGAACTGATTTCCACAGAGGCTGCATGGCTGCAGCATTTTACATTATTACCAGTAATGTATGGGGGCCCCTGTTACTCCACATGCTCACCAACACGTATTTTCTTTTTAAAATTCTAGCCATTCTATTGAGTATGAAATGGTATCTCATAGTTTTGATTTGCATTTTCCTGATGGCTAATAACAAGAATCTTTTCATGTGTTTACTGGCCATTTGTATATCTTTTTTGGAGCAATGTCTAAGTATTTTGCCCATTTTTTAGTTGGGATGTTTGGTTTTTTGATGTTGAGTTTTAGGAGTTCTTTATGTAATCTGGTTATTAAACCCTTATAAGATACGAGATTTTCAAATATTTCCTCCCAGCCTGAAGGTTATCTTTTTACTTTCTTGCAAATACCCTTTGCACAAAAATTTTTATTTTTGATGTCCCGTTTATGTATTTTTCCTTTGTTCCTTGTGCTGTTGGTGTAAAGGCTCACATAAGTCCCTGAAGATGTTTCCCTTTGTTTTCTCCTAGGAGTTTTATAATCTCATTTCTTATATTTAGGGCTTTGATACATGATACACTTATCATGGTGTATAATTTTTGTATAGTGTATGATGTAGGGGTCCACTTGGATTCTTTTGCAGGTTGATGTGCAGTTCACCATATGTTGAAGAGCCTATAATTTCCCCACTGAGTGGACTTGTACCATTGTCAAAAATTAGTTGGCCATAGGTATGAGGGTTTATTTTTGAACTCTCAATTTTATTTCCTTGATGTATGTGTCCATCCTTGTGCAAGTATCATGCTGTTTTGATTACCGTAGCTTTGTAATAAGTTTTTAAATTAGGAAAAGTGAATCCTCCAACTTTGTTCCTTTTCAAGATGGTTTTGACTATTCGGGGCCCTTTACCCTTCAGTGTGAATTTGATGATTAGCTTTTCCATGTCTGTGAAGAACACTGTTAGAATCTTGATTGGGATTGCATTGAATCTGTAGATTGCTTTGGGTAGAAATGGTATCTTAACAATATTTAGTCTTCCAAACCATCAACAGAGTTGCTTCCATTTATTTAGCTTTTAATTTAATTGCTTTCAGCGATGTTTTGTAGTGTTCCATGTACAAATTTTTTATATCCTTGGTTAAATTTATTCTTAGATATTTGGTTCTTTTAGTTGCTATTGTAAATGGAATATTTCCCCTTATTTTCATTTCAGGCTGTTCATTACTCATATACAAAAATTCCACTGACTTTTGGATGTTGATCTTGTACCCTGCCATTCTGCTGAATGAATTAGCTCTAGTAGCTTTGTTGTGGATTTCTTTTCTTTTTTTTTTCTTATATAGGATCATGTCATCTGTAAATAGGGGAAGATTTTTCCTATCAAACTCCTTTCATTTCTTTTTCTTGTTTTACAGCTCTGTTGAACAACAGAGGTGACAGTGGGCATCCTTGTCTTTTTCCTAATCTTATGGGGAAAACTTTCAATCTTTCACCGTTGAGTATTATGTAAACTGTGTTTTGTGTGTGTGTGTGTTTGTGTTTCATATATGCCCTATATTATATTAAGCATGTTTCCTTCTGTTTCTCATTTTCTTTGTTTTTTTTGTTTGTTTGTTTTAATCAAGAAGGAGTGCTTGATTTTGTCAAATACCTTTTCTGTGCCAGTTGAGATCATCATGTTGTCCTTTGTTCTGTTAATGTGGTGTATTACATTACTTGATTTTTTTATGTTGAACAATCCTTGCATATCTGGGATAAACTCCACTCAGTCATGGTGTGTAATTCTTTTGATGTGCTGTTGGGTTTGGTTTGCCTAGTATTTTGTTGAGGAGGTTTGTATCTTATAGTCATAAGGGGTATTGGCCTATAATTTTTTTTATCTTGATTCATGTTTTTATCTTGAATCACGTTGGCCTCATAAATTGAGTGCTCCCTCTTCAATTTTTTGGAAGAGTTTGAGCAGGATTGGTGTTAATTCTTCTTGGATGTTTTGTAAAATTCAGCAGCAAAGCCATCTGGGGCAGAACTTTTCTTTTTGGGAGTTTTTTTTTTTTAATTACTGATTGAATTTCTTGTTATTTTTCTGTTGAGATTTTTTTTCCTTTTTTATTGTGAAATATAACGTATACAGAAAAGTGATAACTTTCAAAGTACAATTTAACAAGTAGTTAGAAAATTTCAAAGAATGTTACAAGTTACAGTTGTACAGTGTAAGTTATTTCCTTCTAGCTATTCTAGTACCCTAGAAACTAATATAGATAGATAGATTGTTAGATTGATTGATTCAGTATTCATAATCCTTTGTTAAATCCTACCTTGTCTGTTGATACCCATATCTTGTTTGTTCACTTTCTCAATTTTCAGGGATATATGGGCAGTGACCACCTTAACTTCTTCATATTGAAAGGGGGTGTTGATATTATGGGGAACAGGGGTGTATCTGGTTGATATTCTTGGAAAGGCTGTTGCCTCTGGGTTTTGGAAATTATCTGGCATAGGAACATTCTTTTATTTCTTTTTGAGTCAGTGTAGGTAGTTTGTATGCTTTTTTGTTGTTCACTTTTTTTATAGTGTCATCTGTCCAAAAGTTTTTAATTTTATGTGGTCAGATTTATTTATTTCATTTGTTTCTTGTGTCATATCTAAAAAAAAAAAAGGAAAACAATGCCAAATCCGAGGTTATGTGGATTTCTCCCTATTTTTCTTCTAAGGATTTTATAGTTTTAGCTCTCATGTTTAGTTCCTTCACCCATTTAATGATAATTTGCATGTGGTGTGAGACCCAATTTCATTCTTTTGCAAGTGGATATGTCCAGCTTCTTTTGTTGAAGTGACTGTGCTTTTTCCAGTTAATATACTTGGCAGCTTTGTTGTATACCATTTGGCCATAGATGCATGGGTCTATTTCTGAACTCTAATTTATATTCCTCTTGGTCTATATATCTTTTTGCCAGTACCACACTGTTTTGATTATTGTAGCTTTGTAGTACAACTTGAAATCAGGAAGTGTGAGAACCCCAACTTTGTTCTTTTTTTTTGCAATATTAATTAGTCTATTTGGGGCCTCTTGTGATTTCATATGGATTTGAGGATCTGCTTTTCCATTTCTGCAAAAAAGACCACTGGGGATTTGATAGTTACTGCATTTCATCTGTGGATAATTTGGGGTAGTAATGACGTCTTAATAATACTAAGTCTTCCTATCCATGGACACGGGATAATATGCCATTTATTTTTAATGGGTCTTTAATTTCTTTCAGAAGTGTCTATAGTTTTCAGTGTACAGGTCTTTTACCTCCTGGGTTAAATTTATTCCTAGAGATTTTATTCCTTAGTAACTATTGTGAATGGAATAGTTTTTTTTTATTAATAAATTTTATTTTGAAATAAGTTCAATTGTACAGGAACGGTTGCTAAAACAGTACAAATCCCATACCTACAACTCCATAATACCCCGACCCCTCTCCCCTGATAACCCCAATCCATCACCCTTAAGATCCTGTCACACCACCGTCTCTTCCCCTCCCTCCCTCCCTCCCTAACACCCATATATACAGCCCAAATCTTCCCATTCCACCCCTCTCTAGCATTCCATTAGTGTGATTAATCACATTTAGAATGTTGCAATGCTATTACCTTCCCACCATCCATTTCTAGAAGTTTCCCTTCACCCCAAACAAAAATCCTACTCTCATTTCTTAACTCCCCATTGCCCCTTGCCCCACTTCTGGGAAACCGTACTCT
>PVKY010014973.1:0-10359 GCA_004027775.1 Bradypus variegatus | reverse complement strand
GGGTCCGAAGCAGAGAGCAACGGGGCATGCTGGTAGACCCGGTGCAAAGTCAAGGTGAACAAAGAAGACAGCTACGTGGGAAGTCGCCAGAGCCAGAGAAAAGCGTGGAGGTGGCCACCGCGAGCTGGTGCTGTGACCTGTCCGAGCGGCCCCTCTCGTGATGTGGGATCCCCTAAAACACCCCACGCACACTTAGGAGGTCGCGGCGAAGCAGGCGGTGCAAAGGGCTTTAAAAACGATGGCCTCTTAGAAGAAAAACGCAAAATATAAAATAGCAGGCACCCGGAGGACACAGGGACTGCAGAGTCTGCTCGAGTACAGGAAACAGTTTCAAACATGAGCCTCGACTGCGGTTAGGAAGCCTTTTAATGATGCAAGTCTGTGTTTCTAATCAGTCTTCAAGATTCCGAACCTATAAAGGAAAAGATGAAGAATTCAATTACATTTAAAAACAATAACAACTTCTACAGTAATGTACACACAACCATGAGGAAACACAAAAGACAAACAGAAAACTGGGGTAAAACATTGCAATTCATATGCAGACACGAGATAATCTCCTTCAGGTAAAAGAGCTCCCAGAAATCAGTAAGAGAAAGAACAAAACCCAACAGACAAATGTGCAAAGGGTCTTTCACAGAAAAGGAAATACAAACGGTCCTTAAACATAGAAAGCAATGATAATAAAAATCAAAACTGCGCTGAGATGGTCCAGCCGTGCAGGTTTGCTGCAGCAGGCTCTCTCCAGCACACGAGAACTGATGAACAAATTTGCAGTAATTTTGCGTGCTGGTTATTAACTGCAGCATTAAAATTTTACTTATATACACTTACAAATTTTAAAGTTATCTTTAAAACAAAGGTAATAGAATCCACTAGCTCCTGACGATGCCGGGCACTTCACTCGGGGCTGTGCTTTCAGGGCTCGTGTCAATGTGGAAACAAAGCCCCACAACGTGCTCCGGCACATCTCGTCCCAACGCCACACCCAGGGACACCCGCTGACAGCTTGGAATTGACTTGGGTGGAAGTACTTGCACCACAGAAATCAGCCAACGCCACAAATCAGGGCTTTTTTCCCACCGGAGAACCGGTTGTTAGGCATTTACCAGCACACAGCTGCAGAAATCCCAAACGTGAACAGCATTCTCTACTGGCGAGGCTGGGGGAGACACATCGCTCGGACAGCTGCCGGGGTGTGCAGCCATCGCAGACCCCACAGAGAGCAGTCTGCCAAGAATCCCACTCCTGGGAGCTGACCCTGCAGCTCTGCCTGTGTGTGAAACGAGGTGAGGACGGGGCACCCTGAGCAGGGTCAGTCGGGCAGGGGCCAGGCCTCCTGCTGTCCCCCAGCTCAGCCGATATCGGCCGTGGACAGCTGTGCACTGTGACAGAGAAGGTGCTTTCAGTCGGCTGATTCAAATGATCTCCAAGACGTAGCGAGTGGAAACAGTGCACTTCCTTCCGGGCAAAAGGGGAGAACCACGTGTTTCTATTGCATGGAGGAACTCTGGAGAACAGAGAGCTCCTGGTGAAAACCAGCGGCCTGACCTGGGAGGCGGCTGTGGGGCAGGAGGGATGGGGTCGGAGAGAAACTTGTTTCTGAATATCTTTTTTGTTCTTTATTAGAGAAATTGCGGGTTTGGAGAAAAACCATGGATAAAATACAGGACTCCCATACACCACCCTATTAGCAACCCCTCGCATTGGGGTGGGACATTTGTTACAATTGACGAAGGCACATTTTGGTAATTGTACTGTTAACGCACAGTATAGGCTTAACTTAGGGTACCTTCTGATACAGTGTGGATGTTTAAACCATGTGAACACGTCCCCTATTCACAACGGTTAAATTAACAACTACATCATCTTGCTGTGATGTGGTTGGCCAGGGCACCTCACCTAAGTCACAGCTTTTCTTCACGGCATTTACAATTTGAAATGCTTTCTACATTATGAAAGAAAAACGGAGAATTGTGTTTCAATGTTGTGGTCCATGACACAGAGGTTTCAACCAGGAAAACGGGATGAAAGCAAACAGCGGAAATGGTAAAATGACGAAGGCCTCCGGTGCGAGGGCAGCGTGGTTATTTCTGCGCTCCACGGGCACTCGAGCCTCACCCCTGCCTGCGTCCGGCGTGACGCTTCCTATCCCAGAGGTGTGTGGCTCCAGGGCGGGCAGAGAGCGGGAGGGAGGTCTGTGTGGCTGCAGATGTGCAGCCGGAAGCACAGCCAGTGTGCAGCTGTCCCCTGGAGCGGATCTGGCCGCCATCCTCTCCGCAAGCAGCTGTAGCCGGGTTGGCATCGCGAGGCCCAGGGGGCATCGCCTGGCCCGAGTCGAAAGGCTGCCCCCAGCTACCTGCAGGCCAGGCCCAGGAGTGGGTGGACCCCTGAAAACCAGCCCCAGGTCTGGAACGTCAGCCCCAGCTGGGGGCCCCCTCTGTGGACGGCAGTGCGACAGCGGGACCTGCAGGGAGAGGCCCCCCACGGCGAAGAGAGAACCAGGCACTTCCCCAGGGCCCCCCGTCGCCTCCCGTCCTTGCCTTCCATGGCCCAGCCCACCCTCCCACCCACTCCTCCGCATTCCCCCGGCCCCGTGGTTTGTTCCTGAGCCGGGTGCACTCCCCCTGCCCCAGGGCCTTTGCGCTCGCCCCTCCTGCGTCTCCAGACCCTTCTGGGACCCAGGAGTGAAAAGTTCGGGATCCTGAGGCAGACCTACGGGGTCTAAGTCCCAGCTCCCAGCCTGCCTGCTGCGTGGCCTCCGTGACCTGCTTCACGGCTCTGTGCCTTGACTTCGTCTGTGACATGCACGTAGCAGCGGTACTCGCTGCGTCGCACTGGTGGGAGGGTCGAGTGCCTGCCGCACAGCGAGTGCCCACGAAACCCCCCTCCCCGAAGGCCCTCCCGACCTCCCCTTTAAAGAAGCTGTCCCTCCTCGCGTCACCTCCGCACACTGACCCAGGAGGGAGGCCGCGTGGGCCTGGGCAGGGCCAGGGCTCGATGGCCCCCGTTGGACGAGCACCCATCATGGCCGGATGCTGCGGTGAGCGGGCTCAGCCCTGGTGAGAAGCCAGCGCCCCTGCCCCGAGCGGCTTGGATGCCAACCTCACAGGCGGTCACTGGGAATCTGCACTCTCGGGGGCCACTGGTACAAAGGCAGACAGAATTTAGCTTTGCTCCACCAAGAACCCAGAAGCAAACATTTCCCAAGGATCACCAAGGAAGAAGAATCCGTCGTGGGTTTTGGCCACTTTCAGCAACTTTTCCCGCAGGTTTCCCAGGGCCGGTCAGGGAGGCGGCGGGAGGAGAACTGGGCAGCGAGGAGGGCTGGGAAGGCTCCAAGAAATGAAGGTGACCGGGGCAGGGTGGCCGCACTGAGAGGCCCGGGGATGAGGGGACAGTGCTGGAGGGGGGGGAGGAGCCCAGGGGTCCCCCGGGAGGCTGCAGGAGAGAAGCGTCCAGGGGCTGCAGGATGGAAGGCCACTGGCCGGGGCGTTGGAGACAACACAGTCACGCCAAGGGCAATGGGCATCAGGGACCCCAGCCAAGAGGCTGCAGAGATGCAAATACAAGAGCAAGGAAAGAGTTCAGGGCACGCAGCTGTCCTCTTTCTAGAAAATAACATCTTTTTTGAGATACTGTTAATATGCCATGAATTTTACTGTTCTACACGGCACAATTGAGTGGTTTTTAGCATATTCACGGAGCTGTGCACACACCGCTACTGTCTAATTTCAGAACATTTTCATCTCCCCAGAAAGATACGTGGGACCCATCAGCCGCCCGCCCCGCCCCTCCCCAGCCCTTGGACTCACGGACTCACACCCCAAATGCCTCGGGGACGGCCTCCTGCTCTCAGTTTAATGCCACCTGCCACCCTCCCCTCCCCAGTTAATGCCCCTCCGCAGCCCTGGGGCCAATTGGCTCTTCCCATCACCGGACTCCTCTGTCCCCTGAGCTGTCCCCTGGCTCTGATCCCTAAATCAGTCCCCAGTGTGGCCACCTGTTGCCCCCCCAGCACTGCCCCTCTTGCCCAAGTCATTGCCATTGTTTCCTAACGGGCCCCCTGCTTCTGCCCTTGTCCCTGGTCGTCCGTCCTAACCCCGCAGCCAGAGGGTTACCGTTAAAACCTAACTCAGAGCACACGACACCCCTGCCAAAGCCGTCCAGGCCAGATTCCCTGAGACCACACCCTAACCCCACCCCATAACCCTCTGACCAGCTTCTGTGACCCCTCACCACCACCCCAGCACCTGCTCCTCTCGCTTTTCTCGGACGAGGCGCCCTGTGTCCCCGGGGCCTTTGCACGGCCCCCTCTCACGTGGCACGCAGCCTCGTCCCACAGTCTCTACACCTGATGGTTTGCTGTTCGTCATCCATCTCCCGCAGCGCCACGGAGACGTTGGAGGGCAAGGAATGTCGTCTGCTTTTCACTGCTCTGCCCCAGATGCCAAGAACAGCATTCGGCATAAAACAAGCATGTGACGCACGTTTTATACTGGTTAATTATGTAATTTGCATTTCGTCTTCTGTGAATTGTCTATTCATGGGTTGATAATTAAGAACTGGCTCTGCTCTAACTGCGGCTTGACGCATCTGAACCTCGGCGCTCTCATTCATCAGTGGAGATGCCATGGAATCGCGAGACGCCCACGGGCCGCCTGCTGTTTCCTTCCCCGGAGACCCTCTGGCACTGCACCCTCCTGCTCCGGGGTGGGGCATCTCCCGTGCGGAGCTTTAAGCCACATCTCCGTTTCCTCGTGGGGGCATCAGAGACGCAGCTGAGCTGAGGAGCTCCCAGCTCCCCCCACAGCCTGGTTCTCAGGCACCGAACCCAAGAGCAGCACAGAACCCTGCAGTTCTCCACGAGAGTGGCCCCAAGCTCTCCCCCAGGGCTTTGCTAGTGGCAAGTGTCACCCTGGGTGGGACAGGACTGGGGCCACTCCCACCTGCAGCTCCCCCAGCCATGGGTCCCCGGCCCAGGATCAGGCCCAGGGGTCGGTTCTGGAGAGGGATGTCATTGCCCGGCCCCGGCTGCTGGTCCTGCTGGGAACACAGCCCGTCTGATTGTCCTTGCTGGCATCTGGGGAGGGCATGTAGCACGGAGACTCGGTGCCCAGGCTCGGCAGGTACTGACAGGGGCCAGGGACGAGCCGCTCAGCTGCACGCTGCCTGAGCTTCCCCGTTGGGGACAGGAGCTGCTGCTCCGGCACTGACACCATCAGGGCAGGGCCTGGGGCGTGGCAGGTGGCTGTGGACCCCTGGGCCACACAGGAGCTGCCGGGAGTGACCGTCTGTAGCCACAAGCCTCCTTAGCTGTTCGTACATTCGGCAAAGTCCACGAGTCACACCTGCAAGCAGCTCCCAGGTCAAGAAACAGAACGAGAACCGCCTGCTGCCTCCCAGGGTCCCCACTGCCCTGATATCTGTCCTCACAGGTAAGTGCTGCTGTTATCGGGCCACGTGGGACCGAATCACGCAGGACATGCCGCTGCTTACTGCGGCTTCCACTCAGACCCAGGAGACACGTCCACCTTTGGAGTGTCAGCAATGCATTCATTTTCATTGCTGTGCAGCGTTCCACTGAGCGACTACACCACCAGTTCATCTGCCTGCTCCACTGGTTTTGGCCTTTGGGGCAGCTTTCAGTTTGGGGCTATCACAAGTAGCACAGCCACGAGCTTCTGCTGCCATTTGGGAAGCACAGGCACAAACTTCCGGTGCCCATGCCCAGCAGCAGAGCGGCTAGCCACTGTCTGCTGTGCTCAGCGTCAGTGTCCACCGCCCAGCAGGTTTCCAAACTGCTTGAACCAATCTGCAAGTCACTTTTCTCAATTTTTCACCTTCATTGTGGAGGTTTCAGGAGGAAAACTGGATGAGGAGATCATGACCCCTAACGTGAAAGTGACATAATTCATGAACCCAACTGGCTCTTGCCACTCAGCTTTAAAGCTACCCACTCCCAGGGACCTTCCTGGCTGCTCTCTTGAAAGAGGAACAATATCTCTAAAGCACCAAATGAAAAAATCTGTCACCCTAGAATGCTTTACCTAGTGAAAACATCTTTCAAAAATGAAGTTGAAATAAAAACTCAATCAGGCATACAAAAGCTGAAAGAATTCATCACCAGAGGACCTTGGTTGGTTGGAAGCTGTCACGTACCCCAGAAAAGACCATGTTCTTCTTACCCACCCCCGTGGGGGCAGACCAATTAATTAGGTTGTTTCAGTTGAGATGTGACCCCGCCCATTCAAGGTGGGCTCTCACCCTTCACAGGGGCCCTTTAGGAGAGGATCAGAGGCAGGCAAAGTGGGAGAGCTCAGAGAGAAACACCCAGAGACATCTGGAGATGGCCACTGAAACCAGAACCAGGAGAGAAGGACCAGCAGACGTCACCACGTGCCTTCCCATGTGAAAGAAGAACCCTGGATGCCAGCGGCCTTTCCTCAGAGAAGGTTTCCTCCTCCTGATGCCTTAATTTGCACATTTTCAGGGCCTTAGAACCGTAAATTTGTAAACTAATAAATCCCCACTGAAAAAGCCAACCCATTTCTGGTATACTGTATTCCAGCAGCTTAGCAAATCGAAACAGACCTTCACAATAGGAAATGTTAAGGAAAGCCTTTGAGCAGAAGGAAAATTATACTGTTTGGAAATGTGGGTCTTTCTAATGGAATGCAGAGCACCAGGAATGATAACTATGTGCTAAGTATAATTTTTTCCTAACTAAATAAATGATTAAACAGCAAAAAGTGGATGTCCTGTTTAAAACAAAAGTAAGCATTGTATTGGGGCATTTACAATGTATGTGGAGGCCAGATGTGCAACAACAACAGCACGAACGCTGCGTAGGGAGACAGAGGTGAGCCCGGTCAAGTTCTTACACTAAAATAAAGGGGATCTAACATCACTTTAAGGTAGACCGTGGTGAGTTAAGATTGTACGCTACAAACTACAAAGCAATTGTTAAAATAACAAAATAAAGAGGAATAGATAATAATAAAGGAGATAAAGTAGAATCATAAAAAATGCTCACAAAGAATCCAAAAGAATGTATGCAAAGAGGGTAAAGAGGACAGAGAACATACAAAACAAATAAAACACAAACAGTAAAATGATAAAAATTAAGCCCAACCATATCAATAATCACATTAAATGTAAATGGTCTGAATACTCAAAAGGCAGAGATTGTCAGGATGGATAAAAATGCAAACCCAACTATGCGCTGCCTGCAGACATAATATAAAGACACAAATAGGTTAAAAGTGAAAGGATAAAAATATATACCACAGTATCATGAATCAAAAGAAAGCTGAAGTGTTTAAATTAATACTAAACAAATTAGATTTCATAGAAAAAAATATTACTAGGGATAAGAATATTACTAGGGATTACCTTCTTCATAATGAAAAAGAAGTAAATTCATCAAGAGGATATAATAATTCTAAATGTTTATGGGCCTAACAACAAAGCTTCAGAATACATGATACATAAATTGATAGACATACAAGGAGAAATAAGCAAATCCACAATTACATCAGAGATTTCCACAATTTGCTATCAATAATTGATAGTGCAAGTAGATAGAAAATCTGAAGGACATAGAAAACTTAACACATGAATGTTCATAGAAGCTTTCTTTGCAATACCCAACCCTGGAACCGTCACCATAAACCAATTTGATCTAATTCGCATTTATAGAACACTCCTCCCAACATAAGCATTCTTGGCAAGTATACACAGAACATTCACCAAGACTGACCATTTTCTGGGCCATAAAACAATTGTCCATAAATTTTAAAGGATTCAAGTTATACAAAGTATGTTCTCTAATCTCAGTGGAATTAAATTAGACATCTAAAAGAAAGGATGATATCAAGAAAATGGTAATTATTTGGAAGCACACTTCTAAATAACCCATGGAGCAAAGAAGAAACCAAATGGGATGCTTGTAAGTATATTAAACAGAATGAAAATTAAAAGACAATATATCCCAGAATTTGTGAGATTTGATAAGGCCCTGTTAGAGGAAAATTTAGAACAATAAATGCTTACATTTGAAAAGAAAAAAATACCTCAGTTTCCATCTTAAGAAACTAGTAGGAGGAGAAAATGTAAATTGAAGAAGTAGAAGTAAGTAGAAGAAAGAAAATAATAAATTCTAAATAGAAAGCAATGAAATAGAAAACAGAAATGCAATAGAGAAAATCAATTAAACAAAAGGCTTGTCCTTCAAGAGAATCCAGAAAATCAGTAAACCTTTAGCTAGACAGACCAGAAAACACCACAAAGAAGGCAGAAATCACAAATATCACAAATGAGAGGGGTGACATTGCTACAATCTTACAAACAATAGAAGGATAATGAGGGGTAATATTAGCAACTGTATTCCTATATATTGAATACCTTAGACAATATGGATCAGTTCCTTGAAAAACAAACTTCCATAGGTTACTCAAGAAGAAATAAATAAAATGGAGAACCTTATATTAAATAAACAACTGAATTTTTTGTTTAAAAAATTCCCACACAGAGAGATTCCAAAAGGAGCCGAGAGGTCACTCTGGTGGGCACTCTTATGCACAATATAGACAACCCTTTTTAGGTTCTAATGAATTGGAATAGCTAGCAGTAAATACCTGACACTATCAAACAACTCAGAACCCGTGAATCTTGAAGACAAATATATAAAAATGTAGTTTATGAGGGGTGACAATGTGATTGGGAAAGCCCTGCGGACCACACTCCCCTTTGTCCAGTATATGGATGGATGAGTAGAAAAACGGGGGCCAAAAAAATAAAATGGCACCCAAGTGTTCTTTTTTACTTTAATTGTTCTTTTTCACATTAATTTTTATTCTTATTATTTTTGTGTGTGTGGTAATGAAAATGTTCAAAAATTAATTTTGGTGATGAACGCACAACAGTATAATGGTACTGTGAACAAGTGAATGTATGCTTTGTATGACTGCATGGTATGTGAATATATCTCAACAAAATTGAGT
The DNA here is from genome assembly GCA_004027775.1 of Bradypus variegatus. Lineage (NCBI taxonomy): Eukaryota > Metazoa > Chordata > Mammalia > Pilosa > Bradypodidae > Bradypus > Bradypus variegatus. The sequence continues at coordinate 1,354 of PVKY010014973.1, read as the reverse complement.
TAAAAAAATAAATAAAAAATCTTGCCACAAAGAAAACCACTGGTTCAAATGGGTTTGCTGGTTATACCCAAATGCAAAAAATAAATAAATAAATAAATCTTTGATCCATATCTAAAGCCATATAGAAAAATCTCAAAATGGATCACACACCTAAATGTAAAACCTAAAACTATAAATATTCCAGAATAAAACACAGGATAAAAATATTTGTGACTTTGGATTAGGCAAAAAATTCTTAGTTATGTCTTTGAAAGCACAATCCACAAAAAAATGCTAAATTTGAATTAATCAAAATTAAGAAACTTTGTTCTTTGAAAGATACTGTTAAGAGAAGGAAAAGATAAGCTTCAGACAAAAATTGCAAATTACATATCTAATAAAGGGCTTGAATCAAGAATATATAAATAATTCTCAAAGAGAATTATGAGGAAACATAAAAACAAAACATGAGAAAAATTTTGAACAGACACATCACCAAGAAAGAGAGACAGGTGGCAACTCGGCACATGAAAAGATACTCAGCATCGTTGGTCATTAGGGAAATGCAAATTAAAACCACACCAATACTCAACAACAAAAAGACAACTCAATTTAAAAATGGGCAAAAGATGTGAATTCAAATTGCTCCAAAGATACACAAATGGCATAAAAGCACATGAAAAGACTTTGCCATGAGGAAAGTGCAAATCAAAACCACAATGAGACCACCTCACTAGAATGGCTACTATTTTTTAAAAACCATAAAATAACAAGTGATGGAGAGGACACAGGGCAGTGGGACCCTCGTGCATCGCTGGTGGAATTGAAAACTGGTGGCCACTGCGAACACTGATGGTTCCTCAGAGAGCTAAACACAGAGCTACCCTATGGCCCAGCATTCACACTTTTGGGTATTCATCCAAAATAATTAAAAGTAGGGTCTCGGACAAATATTTGCACACCTGCCTTCATAGCGGCATTATCCACAACAGCCCAAAGATGGAAGCAACCCAAATGCCCTTCAACTAATGAATGGATAAACAAAATGTGATTTATGCACACAATGAAGTATTATTCGGCAGTAAAAAGGAATGAAGTTCTGAGACGCTGCAACACGGGTAAGCCTTGCAGACATTATGTTGAGTGAAATAATTCAGGCAAAAAGGGAAGATATTGCATGATGCCACTTACATGAAATAACTAGAATATGCAAATACATGGAGACAAAGTATGGTACAGGTGGGCGGGGGCAGGGAAAGGGGGTGTGCTGGTTTGTGTATGTTGTGTCCCCCAGAAAAAGCCATATTCTTCAATCCGTCTTGTGGGATATTGGGATTAGGTTGTTTCCGTGGAGATGTGACCCACCCAACTGTGA
>PVKY010014972.1:0-10361 GCA_004027775.1 Bradypus variegatus | reverse complement strand
ATTCAATTCTGAGTTTATACATTGTAGTTAGTCCATATTGGTGAGGCATTATAGTGTTTGCCTTTGTTTTTTGGCATAGTTCACTCAAAATGCTGTCTACAGGATCCATTCATCTCGTTGTATGTCTCACAACTTCACTCCTTCTCGCAGTTACTCAATATTCCATTGTATATACACACCACAGTTCGCCATTCTGTTCCTCAGTCAATGTACTCTTAGGCCACCTCCACCCATTGCAAATCATGCATACTGTCTCTGTAAACACCAGTGTGCAAATATCCATTCATGTCCCTGCTCTCAGATCCACCAAGTAAATGCCCCCTAATGAGGTTGCAGGGCCTCATGGCACCCACATACTTAGCTTCGTGTGGAACCACTGCACTGTCTGCCAGAAAGGCTATACCATTCTACCTCCTAACTGAGAGTAAATCTGTACATCCTTCTCTCCATGTTTTCTCCAGCACTTATATCCCTGTTTATATTTTTCCATACAATTTTATAGAGCTATATTCACAAACCATATAATTACCCACAATGTACCATCAGTTGTTCATGGTATCACCTACAGTTGTGCATTTATCACCACAGTCAGCACTTAAATATATTGATCATTATGAAAAAAAAGTTTTTTTAATGAATAATAAAAAAGAATAAAAAGAAAATAAAATATCATACAATATAATGTAATAGTAGGGTCAGACAATACCACTAGCAAGAATCCCATATCCCTCCCTTACATTCCCCTCTCAAACCCATTTAGCTTTGGTATATTGCCTTTGTTACATTTAATGGAAGCATACCACAATGTTACTGTTGACATAGACTCCAGTTTGCATTGATTATATTTTTCCCCAATACCATCCCCTTTCCAACACTCTGCATGGTTGGCATTCATTTGTTCTCCCACATGCAAGAACAATTTTATATTTATACATTTGGTCACAATCCTTGACCACTCCAGTTTTTGCTAAGTTAAACAGTCCCAGTTGTCATCATCTATCTTTACTTCTGGTGTCATACATTCTTCTATCCTTACTCACGGATATCTTTGTTCGGTGTATTTACAATACTGTGCTACCATCACACAGTATTATGCTATCTATTTCTGTATCTATATAACCAATCCTGCTGAAAATTCTGTAGTCCTTCAGCATCAAATGCCTGATCTCTACCTTCTATCTATCTCCTGATAGCCTGTGTTATCAGCTTTTAACTCTCAAAGTTTGCTTATTAATGTTAGTTCATATTAGTGAGACCATACAGTATTTGTCTTTTTGTTTTGGGCCAACTTCGCTCAACATGATGTCCTCAAGGTTCATCCACATTATTATATGTTCCATGTCTTTGTTCTGTCTTACAGCTGCATAATATTCCATCATGTGTATATACCACAGTTTGTTTACCTACTAGTCCATTAATGGACATTTGGGCTGTTTCCATCTCTTGGCTATTGTGAATAATGCTGCGATAAACATCAGTTTGCAAGTGTCGGTTCGTGTCTTAGCTTTCAGTTCCTCTGAGTATATACCTAGTAATGGAATAGCTGGTTCATACTGCAAATCTATACTTAGCTTCCTGAGAAACCTCCACACTGTCTTCCAGAGTGGTGTACCATTCTATATTCCCACAAACAGTGAAGTGTGTCTCTTTCTCTACATCCTCTCTAGCACTTGTAATTTTCTGTTTTTTGGATAATGGCCATTTCTGGTAGGTGTAAGATGATATCTCATTGTGGTTTTGATTTGCATTTCCCTAATAGCCAGTGAAGTTGAGCATTTTTTCATGTTTTTGAGCCATTTATATTTCCTCTTCAGAAAAGTGTCTGTCCATGTCTTTTGCCCATTTTGAAACAGAGTAGTCTTTTTGTGGTTGAGTTGTAGTTCTTTATATAGGTTTCCAAATATTTTCTCCTATTCTATAGTTTGTCTTTTTTACTTTCTTAATAAAGCCCTTTGATGTGCAAATGTTTTTAATTTCAATTAAGCCTCAGTCATCCATTTTTTTTGTTGTTGCCTATGCTTTTGGTATAAAGTCAGATGGACAATTTTAATCATAAATATTAATGCACAATCCAAATGCTGTCATATTGGACAAAATATGGGAAGACAATTAAGCCTCTCCTTGTGTTCCTTCATCCCAATGGTAAGGCCAGGGCAGAAGGAAGGGAGAAGGGGTCCTTTTGAAAAGATGAAAAGAGTCTCGCTCAAGAGGGTACAACCTGACAGAAATCAGTCACCTGTGAAATGAAAATTTCCAAATTCCCTAAGGTTTACAAAATATATCTGAGTTAATGCAACCTTCATTCTGACTTTGTAAGATGCCATAAACTGCTTTGGGCCATCTACTGAGTATCTGAGACTGGACAATAAAGGGTGGTGAGATTATTTCCCAAATCATGTAGCAGGTCCCAGTTAGAAATACTGAATGTTCAACTTGAAGAGAACCTCAGAAGTCATATAATCATAAAGACAAAAATGTTAAAGCTGTAGGGTACTGTTCCAGTTTGCTAATGCTGCCTTTTTGCAAAACACCAGAAATGGATGGGTTTTATAAAGGGGTTTTATTTGGTTACAAAGTTACAGTCTTAAGGCCATAAAGTGTCCATCAACAAAGGGTACCTTCACTGGAGGATGGCCAATGGCATCTGGAAAACCTCTGTTAGCTGGGAAGGCACGTGGCTGGTGTTTGCTCCAAGAGTTCTGGTTTCAAAATGGCTTTCTCCCAGGGCATTCCTCTCTAGGCTTCAGCTGCTCCACAAAATGTCACTCTCAGTTGCTCTTGGTGTGTTTGTCTTCTCTTAGCTTCCCTGTAGCAAGAGTCTGCTTTCAAAGGCCATCTTCAAACTGTCTCTCATCTGTAGCTCCTCTCTTAGCTCCCGGCATTCTTCAAAGTGTCCCTCTTGGCTCTAGCAAGCTTGCTCCTTCTGTCTGAGCTTATATAATGTTCTAGTAAACTAATCAAGGACCACGCTGAATGGGCAGGGTTTTTTTTTTTTTTTTTTTTTAAGAAAAAGACCTGGATGAAGATGTTAGGAGATGGAGATTTAGAAAATATAATTATCTTTTTTTTTCCATCAGCACAATTTTTATTTTTTTCAATTTTTAGAACATTTTCATTACACCAGAAAAGAAATAAAGACCAAAAAGAAAACTCAAATCCTCCCATACCCCTAAACACCCCTACTCCATTATTGACTCATAGTATTGGTATAGTACATTTGTTACTATTGATAAAAGAATGTTAAAATACTACTAACTGTTGTACATAGGTTTCAATAGGTATATTGTTTCCCTATATACCCCTCTATTATTAATTTCTAGTTACAGTGTCATACATTTGTTCTAGTTCATGATATAATTTTCTTTTAAAGGGAAACATTTCATCAGTCATTAAAAGTGGTCTAGAATTTCAGTCTGAATCTAAAGCAATACTTTGCAGAAAAAATTTGTAAATATCTGTATTTACATTTGAGTGAGCCAGTTGTTTTCCTGTTTTTTTTTAATTATATTTTATACACTTTTTCTGGAATGATACAGAAAAACCCTAAAGATGTTACTTTGATGATTTAGCTTTGCTATATAAATTTAATAAACTAGGTATATATAGTGTTTTGGCATTCTTCTGAATTGGTAAATTGTGTTTCTTGAACAAATACCATGGTGTGTTTTAGTATTTTTGACATGTACTTCTGAAATGTAAGGAGATTGTCAAAGGTATAACCTGTATCTGTGGGTTGGGATACCTCTTTTTAAATAAGCCAGCTTAGAATGGAGAGACATGCTAAGTCTTGTAGAGTTACAGGAGATTTGCTTTTTTCCTTTGAGACTTAAAATCATTCTACTTAATTTTCGTCCGTTTTTTTTTTTGTCTGTAAAAATGTTAAGTGTTCGTTTGTTCTCCTTACCACCAAAAAGGCGGACAGATGTTATTTAGCGACCTCCTGGAATGCATCTATAACGAAAACGGCACAGCCGTAGCGAGAGGATGGTGATGTTATCCCCACGCTCCTTCAAAGCACTCGTATTTCTTCGCATTAGAAAAGCGGCTTTCAAATTTCCGCCCGCCCACCGGCTGCGTCAAGACATTTATTAAAAATACTGACTCCTGGCTGCCACCCTCCAGACCTACTGAAGCAGAATCCCCTGCGGTGGAACCTGGAAATCTGCATATTTTAAGCAGGCGCTAAGGTCGGGTTGGCAACCACAACTGGAACTTACAAGTGCCGCGTCCGGCTGGCTTCGCTCCGCCTCTTCTCCCCGCCCCGCGGGCCTCGGCCTGTCCTCATCCCGGCTCCCGCCGGCCGCGCCCCGCCCCCTCACGGCATCCTCGCTCCGCCCCCATCCGTCACGTCGGCCTCGATCCCTCCCCTCGACCCCGTCAGTCTCCCGCCACTCTCGAGGCTTCACAGGTCTTTTCCCGTGATGCTCCGCGCCTGGTCCCCGCGGTTGCCAGGCAACGCGCTGTCCACGGCCCTCGCTGCCTGGGGATCGGCTGGTGATGGGGCCGCGAGGGCTCCGGCCGCTCTTTCTCGTACTCTTGGGCTGCTCCGCCCCTGTGAGCGCCCAGGCCGGGACCACCCCGGCGGTGACAACGGAGGTCCTCAGCTCCACCGAGACAGCCCCGGCGACTCTCGAAGCCTCCCGGTCTCTTGAGCCCCTCGGCACTCCCAGTACTCCGGTTCCCTCCTCCCGCCCCAGGCCCACACCAGTCACGGACGGTGGGTACCAAGTGCCGGTTCTTGGGGCTCCAGAGTGATCCACTTAGGAGGAGGTAACCCAGGGAAGGAAGTACTGATGATAATGATAGCAAACTTTTATTGAACACTTTACGTGTGCCAGACACTGCTCAGTGTTTTGTAGGCATTATTTAATTCTGCCAACAACCCTGAGAGGTAGACATTATCTGCGTTATACAAATGAGGAAAGCGAGGTTCAGAGAGCCTAAGTGGGGCAAAATCAAATCTTTGAAAGTACTTGCTTTGATCCTGGACAATGTTAATGCTAAAGGTAACATTGAATGAGGCATTGCAGCCTTGCAGCCGAAGACGAAATTTTATCAAAAGGATGCATGCAACTTTTTACTTATGAAAGAGAGGCGCTGAAGGTTTAGCTTACTAAATTTGATGAAGTCAAGGCCTTGTCTTTTAACTTGCAATATGAAAACCCAGGATTCCTCCTGTGTCCGGTTGGATGCAGGAAGATATAGGGTGAGGGATTATGCCAGCTTATTAGGAGACATATTTAGGGATAATTAACATATTTCTCAGAAAGTGACTCTCTAATCTGGGAGTTACACATTTAGTGAATATTTTATAATTGATTTGCTACAAATGACTTCAGGGAGTGTCTATGACATCCTGAAATTGAGTGCAACATTTTGTGAATATGCATTTTTCTGGGGTGAGGGTCCATGCAGTCAGCAGATTCTCAAAGGGGTTTGTGATCTCAAAAAAATAAAAATTTAAATCGTCTAACTGTATGGATTGGGAGTAACCCGAGTAGGTTGCAATATTTTTTTAACCCCTCTTAAGAGAAAAAGATCTTTTCTTAAATTGGATAAGACTCAATATTAATAACTAGAAAAGTCATAATTGGCTGATATCTTGAACTCGAGGACTTAACTTGATTCCTGAACCATGATTTCTCCAAGGCCCTCCCTTATTAATTATGAGTAGTCTATAAGAAAACATACGGTGAAATCTATTTGCTTTTTGAATATATATAAGCAAAACTTTTTTTTTAATTTGATGAGTTAGTAAGGAAGTTAAAGCAGTAATAAATTGGGACAAAATACAGCAGAATAGTCAGTGTCTGAAATTCTCTAAGGCCTTTGGAGCTGGGTTGTCCACATAAGTAATCCATCCACTAATGCATCTTGTCCCCCAAATGAAGCTATTCTTGAACCATCATTATTAGCACATGTGCTCAGGAATGTTTTTCCAGGATGGAGGATGAATTTGTACTGATCTTCATCTTTTTGAAGGACCCCTCTTTACCTGTCATTACCTGTGACAATAATGATAACTGTCTTTATATTAACTGTCTTACTATGTGGCAGGCACTGTGCTGAGCATTTCATCTGCGATATATCTCATTTAATCCTCACAACAGCGCTGTGATGGGGGATACTGTTATCCTCATTTTTCAGGTAGTTAAATTACTTGCTTAATTTAGAGTCATATAGCTGGTAAGTGGTGGAGCGGGAGGCTGACGCCGAGTAGAGAACTGGACAAGCCATTTGCAGAATGAGTCGCAGGCTTCCCATTCTCTTGGTGGAAGAGAAGAGTGGTAACTGTTCATCTTGAATGAGCTCAGTACGTTTGTACCCGTTTGTCCCTGCTTTACAAGCCAGGGTTGTAGATGTGTGTAAGAGCTTCTTAGACCCAGCGAGAAATCAATAGATGCTTGTTGGCTGATTAAGTGCACTCACATCCTAGAGGGAGACCGTTTTTTCCTGAGTGGGATTATTAAACACTGTTGCTTCCTCCTTAGTAGTCCTATAGCTTTTTTCCTTTCAAGTTTTGGAAAGCAAAGCAGGATCATAGTTTTAAATTCATAAGGCAGGGAAGCCAAACGTTCTTATTTACATTAGCTTGCACATCATTTTACTAAGCACATAGAGGAGTCCTTGGCTAGAGAGAAGCACATAAATGTCAGGAGGCAACTTTTGTGCCTTACACTAGGAAAAGATTGTATTAGTGATAAAACCTGACACTTCCCCTCACTCGCACACTTTTTTTCCATTGTGCCTTTTTTGGGTACATTTTTTTAAAAACACGTTTTTATTGGGAAATAATTCAAGCATGCAAACAAGATTCTGCATGGACCCTCCATGAGCATTATCAAATCTTAACATTATGCCATATTTGCTTGAGGTCCTTGTTTGAAAAAAGAAACAAAACATTAAGATAGGGTTGAAACTCCAGATCTTATTTCCTCTCCCAGCAATAACTATTACCGTAAATTCAGTATTTATTATTGTCATGCTCTGCTGTGTTGTTAAAAAAGGTTTTTTCTTCTGTTTAACAGAATAAGATGGAGAAATAAAAATCAGATTATCATCGTTATTAATAATTAAAAGTTGTGAAGTGGGGAGATTCCTGCCACTCCTCTCCTGAGCTTTATTTGTCTAAATTTCTAGGACCCCAGTACTGAGTCTGAACTGGTTTGATTCAAGGCCAATAGCCTATGGGTTCAGTTTCTAGGCTGCAGGTTATGTATAAGGAGAGGAACAAAATAGAAAACCCTCTTCCCTGGAGGCCTTATGCAGGCCCAGTTGTCTGAATCAGAGTCTCCAGAGGAGGGACCTGGAAATCTGCAGTTTTACACAGGCAGTCCTTATGGTCAGACAAGTGATTTAGCAGGCTGGTTCCTAAACCTCTCTTACTTACCAGCATCCCCTGGAGAGTTTTTGAAAAATACAGACATTTGGGTTTCTTATTCAGCTGACTGAATCACAGTCTTGGTAGGTAGAGCCCTAGCAAACAGAACTTCCCACGTTCACGTGTTAGCTACTTTGGGGAACCTCTGATTGAGGGGTGCTCAAAGTGACTAATTTTCATCTCACAAATTTCTCCCCAAGTGCGATAGGAAAAATAAAATGGACCTTTTGAGTGACACGGGCCTCTGGTGCCTGGCAGTGGCGGGCAGCAGTCGCTGCCTGCTGATGGTGACGCTCTGCGCCCCTCTCCCCCACCCTCTCTGGTTTCTGTAGTCGCTGTTCTGTGTGTCTGTGACTTGTCCCCGGCACAGTGTGACGTCAACTGCTGCTGTGATCCCGATTGCGGCTCCACGGATTTCGGTGTTTTCTCTGCCTGCTCAGTTCCGGTTGTCACGTAAGTGTATGACCCAGGCAGCTGACGAGTGTCTGTCTCTTGTTTGGATTCCTGGTTTAGAAGAGGTTATTTTCAGGAAAGCACCTAAAAGTTTTGTCATGTTAGTTTTGCTTGCAGCTTTCTCCTAAACATGGAGTGTAGAAATAAACAAATCGAAACTATAATCCTAATTATGTAGGTTCCAGTTCATAAAAAGGTTTGTTTATATTTCCTAAATTGTCAACAACTAATTTTATAATATAATTGTAGATTTACTTGTAAGATTATTGGATTGATGTATGTTTTCCCCATTAGAACTAAGCTTCATGAGTAAGCAAGAATATCTTTTATATACCCCCAGTGTCTAGCACAGCTCCTGCCATGTGTTGACCCTCAATAAAAATTAGTTGAATGCCAAATGAAAAATAGGGTGGGATGGGGATGGGGAAGGGTGTGTGTGGAATCTTTGGATGCTGTTTTTTACTTTTATTTTTATTTTTTTTTTTGGAGTAAGAAAAATGTTCAAAAGTTGATTCTGGTGATGAATGCACAACTATATGATGGTACTATGAATAACTGTACACTGTGGATGATTGGAGGGTATGTGAATATATCTCAATAAACCTGTATAAAAAATTAGTTGAATGGATGAATGAATTTCTTCCCTCCACCCCTAACTGGCCCTCTAGCTTTTGACTTCCTCTGTCTTTCTTAATTTCCTTTACTGTCCTTCTTTCGGGCAGGCACCCAGGCCACAAACCTGGAGGCTACCTTGCTCCTGCCTCTTTGTCTTCTCACTTCTGAGCAGTCATTCAAACCTCAGCACAATTTTCTTGAGCACTTCCTATATTTCAGTACTAGAGATAAAAAGATGGATTATATCCTGCCTTGAAAGATGAGTGGATGGCAGGTCCACACCAAGAACTGGGAGAGCTCAGAGGAGTGGCACTGACCCATACTGGCAGGGCTCGGGAAGGTTTTCTGGAAAAGCTAACCTGAGCTGAGCTGAGCTGAGCTGGGTCCTGAAGGGCTCATAGAAGTTGGCCAGCATAGAATCAGGGGCATTCCAGGCAAAGGGCGCTGCTGTGTCTCGGGATGAAGGGGTGTGGCCTGTTAGCTTCCTTGCAGGTAACTCAGTGTGACTAGAGAACGTAGGGTGAGGCAGATATGGGGAGGTGAGCAGGTCTCAGACCCCGAGGGGCCTTGTGTGCATGCTGAGGGGCTTGGACTTTGTCCTGAAATCTGCTGGGGGCCAGGGGAGTGAGCGGATTGGATTCCCACCTGGTGTAATTCTATAGATCACAGGGGCCAAGCCTGGTGCCAGGGAGCCAAGTAAGAAGCTATGCCCATGAGGATTAATGAGCATTTCCCTGAAGGTTCCCTGAAGGTGTGCTAGAGAGAAGCACACAGATATGAGGACGAAGGGGGCTGCATGCCAGGACTGGAGGGCTGACTTGGGGTGGAGAGTGGGGTAGTGAGTGGGGTGGGGAGTGGGGAGTCTCATTCTGCTGAGTCTTCCTTCAGGATAGCCTCGAGTTTTTCCCTTCCTAGATCCTTCCACTTCCGTCCACTTTATAAGTTCACACCTCCTCTTGTCACTCTCTTGCTAAAAAAAACCTTCAGAAGCTCTGATTACCTACAGACTCCTTAGCCTGTATTCAGATCTGCCCTCAGCCCACATGCAAATACATCTTCAAACTCTTTCAAACCCTGTTTCCTACTAATCCCAGCCTCACCCTGATACTTCAAATTACCCAGACACTGCAGTGCATTGCCCATCCTTTGCTAATACTCTTGCACTTGGCTTGGCCTCCATTCCCTGGGGCTCTTTGATTCCTACCCACCCTTTAGGGCCCAGTTGGGCTCATTTTAAACTACTCAGTGCGAGATCTTTTCTCATACATACTACTCATGGTCTTTCAGAAATATTCTTTATGCCCACAATAACAACTTGTACACTGTTGGAACTAGACAGAGCATTGGGAGGTAGCTAGTTATAAAATAAATCGATGGCTTCTTATATCTCGGCAATACCTTTCAAAAAATATAATGGAAATAGATTCTATTCACACCAACAGAATGTAACATAATTAGAACTCAAAAGGTATTCAGAATCTATGTGAAGAAAACTCCAAAATATGTTGAGAGAGAGAAAACATTTGAATAATTGGAGAGACATCCCGTATATTTGTCTGGAAAGACCTATTATGCAGAGATTCTAAAAAAATGTAACATAACAGTAATTCCAATCTGATGGGAGAGGCATAATGATTCTAAAATTTGAATTATTTTAGATTGAAAATTATTCTGAAATTTGTCTGGAGGAGTATACAGATGAGAACAGCTAAGAGTTATTGAATAATAATAGCAGACTAGCAGGTATTCAAACATGCTGTAACACTAAAGTATTGAAAATAATGCATGTGGATTCAAGACTAGACAGGTAGATCACCCGAAAAGAATAGAAAGGCCAGAAATCAGTTGCATGTGTGGTGTTTTGTTTTTTTTTTTGCTATTTATATATTTATTATATGGTAAAGATGTTATT